>JAQFZI010000452.1:0-16083 GCA_034695605.1 Eupelops occultus | reverse complement strand
AGAGAGAGAGAGAGAGAGAGAGAGAGAGAGAGAGCACAAAAATCATATGATAATTCAAGTCAATTGATTCTTTAATCTTATTATTTTATTTTATTTATTCTGTATTGAGAGCCGACTTTGAAGTACTCTCAAAAATGTATTCCTCAAAGAGTTTGCTAAAATGGCGTCATTTTAACCTCAAACTGATGTCATAAATTAATAGATTATTTGGTAGGGGGTTTAAAACAACCAATACTTTTAAAAAGATGACTAAAATGACATATTTGCTTAATATCTAAAATCATGCAAAATATTTGCATTATATGTTGTGATGGGTTATTTAGAGATAGTTTCTTCGTTTTTTATGATCCTATCATTTGATATAATAATTAATAGATTATCGCTTTATTATTAAATGAAAAAACATTTATTACTAATAGTTTTATAAATTATAACTTTTTAGTACTTTTAATAATATATTTACTGTTTTAGAAACAATTTGTGAAAAGATGTTCTGTATTTCAGTGTTTTTTGTATTAAACCTTTAAATCGGATTTACTGAGAGCTCTGATCCTAAATATTTTGGTCACTTCTAAAACTGATTTGAAAGATTCAATTAACTTTTACATTAGTCCATACATAATGGAGTGGGTAGTGGCTAGGTACATTACTTATTTGTTACAATATATTTTGACAAAAATAAACGTGACTTCTAAAAGTTGCCAAATAATGAGAAAAAAATGCTTCTTTAGGTCAATATTTTTGTTCACCATTTTCTCCCTCAGACTAATTCGCCAAATCTCTGAATTATTATTATATTCTTAATTAACAGGCTCAAATTTAATGAAATCTTATTTTTATTAGTGTTTATTATTTGTAGTAGATCAAATTATACAAAACTCGTAAAAATTATGCTGAAAACTCATTTAAAATTCTTTTATAATAAATTCAATTTATATCTGGGCTAAATTCACAAATTCAAGAAAATTGCCTAGTTTGAGTCACGTTGGTTCAGAATCAGGTCTATCTAATCTCAAATTGCAAGACTATTTGTCTATATATTTAATGATTTTGAAAAGTATGAAAAGAAGATAAGATAAGATATAAATGAGATGTTCTCACAATTTATGTAATGTTTGTATTTATTATATATTTGTATGAATTTTGAAAAAGAAGTACATATGATATCATTAATATGTAAGATATCCTTCAACTCATCAAAAATTAGATTAATTTACAAGAATTTAACATATTTTTCAAAACATGATTTTCAGAAACTGAGTGAAACATTGCCTCAATTTTTGACAAATTTGTTGTTTTCATCCTTCTATTAGGGATACATTTTGATGGATCTAGCTAATGTAAGTGTAATGTTTATTCTAATCAATTATTCATGAAATCAGATATTTTTGGCATAAAAACTGTTACTTCGATACTAAGGAAATGAAATGAACTCTATTTTCGCTACGAATGATCAGAAATCAGATAACACATTATGAGAATGTGTCCGAACGGCACATATATTAATGAAATGTCCATTTCGTTGATTAGTTTCACTACTGATTTAAGTTCTGAAATATTTTATTTCTACAATCAATTCTTGTAGTAATTATCTAGCTAAATATACAATGGTTGGGCTTAATATTTGTTTGGATGATATGGATGTAATTTGAAGATTTTTTCAATTTAGCCTGTTTATTCTGCAATTCTTTGTGTGCATTCTTTTGAAAATTTAATCAAAATTAGTCTCCGCCGAGATTTTGTTGTTTTTGTTAGAAATTCCTAAATTTAACGCTAAGTTTATGAAAATTATTTTAATTAAATAGACATTACTTTCGGCGAAATATTGAATTGCAAATAACGTTACGAATGTAATGAAAGCTAATGTGAGTGACAGTAGGATATGTGGTCATTGCAGTACATATTATCTAATGTTGGGGTCATTTTTCGTTTTCTATCTCTTTTTTCTATTTCTTAGAGTTGTATTTCAGACTTAGAAGTCATTTATTGTACGTTCAGTCAAATAGTCGTTCAGATCGTAAGTCAGATTCATTGCAGTGTAAAAACTCTTTTCAAATAAGTTGTCTTATCATTTGTGTAATAAATTAATAGCAATACAATCGTCTAAAAGATAATTTCTTTTTCAATGCGACGGCTTTCCATTCCGGCCCAAAACCAATTCTGGAGAGCATTACACAATTATTGATTAGAAACTATCTATTAAGGGATAGCCAAAACTCGCGACTCAAACCACTCATATGAATCCAATCTATATTATCAACGTTTTTTTAAAACAACGATAATGAGGGCCATATATTTGACCCTTAATATGAGTAGTTAATTGTTGCTCAGCACTATATAACAACAAATAAACTATTCTCATCTTTTTTTACTCGAGGTAAGAAATATTTTCTTCATCTGATTTTTTTTTCGAGAAATTAATCTTTAACTTATTTGTCTATTTGCTTGGTATGCAATGATGCTAGCTCATCTGTTAAATTATCTAAAATTCTTTTTTTAAGTTTTTTTATTATAGGTTTGAAGTGAACACTAAATTATTTTGATTCTGGCAACAATGCCTACTCTTGCAAAATTTTTTCAATTTACTTATTTAATTGAGTTTTTCTTAACCTTTGGGTTTCCAATTGAACTCATTATTTGACGGATCATTAAAGACGCCATTCTTTGTGAGTGCATTCAGTAATCACTTAAATCAACCAAAAGAGGAAATCAAAAGCAATATTGGCGTAAATTGTTGTAGCATGGTTCAGATTCAACTTAAATTCAATTTAACTTGAATTTATTCTAAAATTGTGAATATATTTCATCATGGGAGTTGATAAACAAATATCAGTTAATATATTGAAATCTTAAATTAAAGCACTCATAAGAGTCATAAGAGAATAAACCCGTATTTCATCAAATTTTAAAATTCTTTTAATTTCTAACTAAAGCGATGAAATTATATGATTGTAACTGAGCATTTCAAATATATATTTTGATATATATTTAATTATAAGGTTTGCACTGCATATGACTTTTATTATAACTAATAGAAAGATTCTTAATGTCTGCATAAGTAAAATAAATTATTCAAGTTTTAAAATTTAATCATATTTTATCGAGAAATTGAAAATTTTATATTAATTCTATGGTTTTAAGGAAAATATAAAAAGGAAAATAATTGATTCCATATAATTTAGTCCACCAAGCTTTTATTTTAGCGGGAAGTGACATTTTTCTTAAATTTTTGGTCTAAATCTAGGGATATAGTTATAGGAAAATGGGAATATGGCAAGGGAATAGAATAGACAATTTCTGGTCTTATGTGTTGATTTTGGTCTTTCGTTAAATTATGGCAAAATTGAGCACAACTTATATTTTGTTCCCATAAATAACCAAATCTTTATTAAAATAATGGAAAACACTGGAAGTTGAGATAAAAGTTAATTAACTCTCGGTTTTTAGTCTCAATTGAAAGACTATTTCTGCATACAGAAAAGAACCTTTTTCATTTTGACACCAGATTATTCTTTATTTGAAGATGATTCTAGTGAGCTAGATAATTTCCCCGAATGGCCATGTCTAGATTATCCACCTGGATGGCCAAGGTAACATTTTACTATCTTAACATTAAGACATAGTTAACATGTTTACCATGGTTAGTCTAAAACTTTTCAAAACTTAAGTTCAAGGAGATTTTAGAAACTCTCTTGGTAAACTTTTATAAAAGTAGGTGCAATAACCATACGATTATTTTGAAGCTATTTTAATGGTTTTTTGGGCATTAAATTAAATATTATTTTCGATTTGTGAAAAACTATAAATACTGACGAATAGGGTTTAAATAGGAATGAATAGGAATGTGGGTCTATATAACTATATAACTCATAGTTTTATTTAATTTTGATTAACCATAGCCTGGATAAAATTATAATTGAATTAATGAAATTGTATTTCTCTTTACATTCCATTCGCCCAAAGCATTAGTTACTCATTTAATACCAAACTTCCGTTCGGTTGCCGCGGGTTTTGCAGTTATTCTGGGCTTCGAATAAGTGTTTGAAAGCGTATACTTATATATCATTTTGAAGACACATTTTGGCTCAAGTGTTGTCTCATTTTGACACAACTCTAATGGTGTTTGGTTTGGTTTGTGCTGTGATTCAAATAATTGCTGAAAAGTGCAGAACTAACAAAAAGAGGTGTTTCACAAAAAGCAAAATCAAATAAATAATGAAAGAAATTTTAGTATAAAATTCCTTTCAACTAAGAAAATTAAATTCTGACTCTTCCCAAAAGGAGCCCCTATCAGACCAAAAGTCAAAATATCACTTATAATTACTAAGATCTTGCTATTCTCAACAAATAAAATTTTTATGATAATTATATCATAATATTATAGATATTAAATCCAAAATAAAATGGGTGTAATATATCGATTACAATCAAATATAATATAATAGAGTTTAGTTTTTCATCGTTTTGCTATTAAATATTTTTTTATAGAAGTATAAATTTGGTGCACATCTTGAGATTATTTTAATTGAATTCAATGAAATTTTTCAATAAATTGCAAGATAGTATTTCCATTAAATTTAATAATAAAAATAGGCAAGATCTCTGGTTTTATCTATTTATTAAAATGTCATAAAAGATTGGTATTTAATTGGAAGTCAATCACAATTTACTAGTTGACAAAATTGATCAAATATTGAATTATACCTGATTAGTGAGTATTTTATTTGACAAATAAATAATTTATCGCTTTTTGGTTATTCTTTATTTTCGATAATTTGAAATAATATTTCAAAATAAAAAAAGTATAAATTGTATTCAATTTATAGTTTCCACAATAGTTTGCGCTATTCTTCAACAAAAAACAGTAAAATTTGATATTTTATTGATTTTTTGTTAAAAAAATAATGATTTGACGCCAAAAATATAAATTATATCATTAGAGGCTCTGAAAAAGAGAAAAGCATTTCATGAAATGGAAATCAATTTTTTCATTAAAATTTATGTCAATAACTGAAAAGTGTGGACTTTATGGCACTGTATAGCAAACAAATGGATTCGTGACTTTGATTCAACATTGCCTTTAAGATAAATATCTTCGCGAATATAGCATTGAATAAAATGTTTACGAGTTTAATGTAAATGCATTTTAGCTGAAGAATAGAAATACAAGAATTGCTTACATTTCTATAAAATTATATTCACTGAAATTGAATCGAAAGAAAAAAAATAAATATTGGATTCCTGAGGAGAAGGCCTTTATTTTTCAACTTTTCTTTACATTTTTCACAATCAAAGTAATGAATAAAAAGAATAAACAGAAGAATAGTATAACACTATAAGAGGACTACTATCCAAATACATCATCTGTCAAAATAGTGATGTCATTCATGTATTATTTAAATTAAGTTCATAAAAATGAAAATAAATATTCAGACATTTGTTGGTAAACTCATTAAAATTCTAGAAAATCATATTAAATTTTGTTTTTATTTTGGATCAAGTTTATTTTATTTTCTCTATTCTCTAAGCTTAGCTATCATTCAAAACTAATAGAAATTTGCTTTTTGAGTAAAGTATTCTTGTAATGGACTCAAAATTAATGCCATAACCACTTGGAAACTGAAAAACTGTTAACAGAAAATGGACTTTCAATGGCCTATTGATCACTGCTTTCAACAGTTTTTCAATTTTTAAAAGTGATTGCTTTCAAGATGTCTATAAAATATGACCTTTTTCTTAATGCTTTACAAATGATGAGACCTCAATTCTCAGCTCAATTTTGCTCAATTCATACATTCAACATTAAGTCAATATTGACCTAGCAATCTGAAAGACACATTATGATACTAGGATTGGTTGAGAGCTTGAGTCGCTTTCATTGATACTTTTTGTTAATCCGAATTGCAAGTGAATAATAATATGAGGAAAAGTCAAATATTGTTCATTTGATTAAAATGTAATTGGATCAAGTTTCTTGAATAATTTGTTTTTCATGCAATAAAATTTATAGATTAAATTAATTTTATATTCAATGCTTTTGTCATACATTTGTCTATTTTATTGTGTTTTGGGTTCACTAAAGAATACATATTTAATATTATATTACATTATATGAGATTTAGAGCATATCTATCGATAACTTGTTGTTTGTTTTTGCAATAAAACAGGGATGAGAAAGTTCAGAGGCTTTAAGGAGTAAACAGGATATAATAACTTCTAGAAGAAGTTTAAAGGACAGTTTAAGGACAGTTCGCCATTTTGTTTTCAATTAAAATATTTGGAATGACTTTTAATGCATTAAAAGGACGCGAAATATGTTCTAAGTTTGCTTATTAACAACAATTAATTGTTTAATTAAGTTAAAATCCACTTTAAACCCATTGTTGACTATTTATAATCACTTTTGGATCACTTTCATGACTAAAGAGTGAGTTCATGATTTTTGGGTTCTAAGGGAGGTTAAGGCTAAAGGCTAGACCCTTTTCCGCATCAATGAATACAACAGAAGCCATGATATCAACTAAAAGCCATCGACTAATTTCCCCGGAGGTTAGTAAACAACAGACAAATGCTTTCATATTATCATTTTAGAGATTCACATCACTTCATTTAAGAGCACAGGTATAGTCATTCTCTCTTTAATCAGTTTGAATGTATTAATGCATCAATCAATTTGATTTAAAATTCAATAAATCAAATGTTAATTTTCTCGAATTATCTGTTTTTCAATATTTAATATAATCAGTTAATATACGTATACGGAATATAGTAATATGCCGTCCCTCTATTTCAGTTTTTATCATACAATGATTTATGGTTTTCTTTATGTGAACCAAAACTGTAGCTTAAAGTCAGGCCTTTTGACAATATTTCAATTTTGAATGAATATCTGAATTCAGTGAAAAGACTGTAAAGAATGGGTCGTATATTAGCCAAAACCCATCGCAACACAAATCGACATATTTTTAAATTCACATCAATTCCTCTGAACTTTAGATTTGGAGACTTGCAATGAATTAAAGCCTCAGGTTTTCCATCAATGCTATTCATTTCAGTCTTAAAGCAGTTTTCTATTAAAATTAATGCATTAAATAATTTTGCATAAAAATGAATGAACTTTTTTCTGTTGAAAACTTTAAATTATAACTTTAATCCCATGGTAATACTAATATTTGGCTAGGGAAATTAACTGTCTTTTCATAGTTAATCAACAAGAAACATTTTCTATTTGTATAATTTTTTCAAAGGAAAAAAGTATAATTGAATGCACAGGTCATCAAAGAGGACAAAAGCCTATTTAAAAGGTATTACAATCCTACGCATAAACCGCTCAGATAGGGGTTGGTATGAATTATAGGGATATTTAACCAAACTTGGCAAATCTCAGAGAAGATATTTTGAGTATATTTTTGACCACTGGTCTTAAAAATAGTTTCAATCAATAAGTTTCAAGTTAAGATTCTTAAATTCTTAACTTAGAAATGTAAAAGGGATGACTATCCTTTGCAAATTTAGTTTTGAAGTTTAATCATGATTCATTTTAAAGAATTAATTTGAAATGTCTATATAAGATATGTTTTGTAAATTTAAATTAATTACAATCCTTGCATTTTTTATCTATTTTTACTCCAGAGAAGAAATTTCAGAACATTTTCCGATTGAGGCTACAGTTTATGCTTCCCTTCAGATGTATATCAATGATAACCTAATGACGGCTTTTGTTTCTTAGCAACCCTTATATCACTTGCATTCAATGTTAGCGTCGTTTCAAATGAAATTTCAACTTTGAATGTATAAAAGAAGAATTTGAGAAAGTTTAACCATGCTCAATAACAATGAATTTTTAATATTTGTTCACAAATTTTGTTCATTATACATTGTATATTGTACATGATACATTTATATAGTTACACAAAAATATAATAAAAGAAAACCCAAATATAGCCCACAATTCTTTTGATAAGTCATATTATATGATATCGATTTTTAAAAGTGAGTTGGGCTGGGTGAATTGGTTTAAAATATCCCTATCTTTAAGATAACGATGCTATTCTTCATTGAATATAGTAACAAATTATGAAAAAATTTGGTTTAAGATATTCATATACTTTTGAAAATCTATATTTGGCTGTATATTAAAAGAATATGAAAAAATATTTTAATTTGAAACATCAATGAATAAAACAAATTTGAGGCACAACCGTAGGAGAAGTCATGTTTAGTGTGGGATTGTATTACAACAAACTCTTAACAGAATATTTGACTTTTAAGACATTCGATGTTTTTTAACAAAAAAAACGCTTCAGAATAAAGACTTTGTGTTCACAATAGAAAACATAGATTTTGTCGAAAATACAATGAAATGCTGTGAAGGGAAGTAAAAAACAGATAATCTATCGATTATATCGAATCAATCGATTTTCTGAATCATTACTCAACTTCATTGAGTTTTATATCAATTTTGTTCGAGTTTTCAACAAATCCCAGAAATTCGAATCTTTCTTACCAATCAATTTTCACATAGGTGAACATACACCAGCCACCAGCACATCAGCAAGGCAATCTTTTTTAGCTATCATTTTGTTATCCAAAAACTTTAAAAGTTTATTGATTTTCTCATTGATATTCGCATTAAAAATATGGCGAAAAAGCAGTCTATGACTGATATCAAGAGTTTTTGATATCAACTTTTTAATCATTAAAAAAAATGAAACTTTTCAGTGTATTGTTGCGACAGTACTGGACAGCACTCGAAGCTGGGAATGACATCGTTTCACAAATAAATAAGACATATAATCAACGACTCGAGAGCCCAAACATCACATTTTGTAAATGTTTTCAACAATACTTGAGTTTAGTTTTTGTGACAATTTTGGATACTCTTCTGACCATTGAATTGAAATATTTTACTTTAGTTTACTGTATATTGTCTTTGAATTCAAGTTATTGGATATTCAATATTTTTTTAGCCTATCATATAAAAGGTCTTTTACAAGAAAAAGCATTTAAAACTGATTGAAATAAATTTGTTTGCAATGTTTGAGAAGTGGGGTAATAATCTTGAACCAATGAAACGATTTATTTGAATAAAAAAGAAGTTCAAAGAGTAAACTCTGGAAAAAAAATAAAAGTTTCACTAAATTTTAGGGCAAATCGCTTGAGATTTGAGGAATATTTGAGATAAACTGATGAAAATGAATTAAACATTGGATTAAACATTAAACAAAACAATGAATTGAGATAAACATAATTCCAAAAAGTTATAAACAATTCTTTAAATTTGTTAGTCTTCTAAAAAGATAGTAAATAACTATAAATTATCAAATAATAGAGTTTTGTAATGAAATGACATTTATAACATCAAAAATTTATTGTTCAATCAACTAATGTCTACAAAATTGATTGAAATAAATGAAAGCTAGAAATCAGAAAATCGAAAATTTTAAGGCATTTGGTGTTCAGTAAAGCATCCGATATAATAATGATTGAAGAATAGGGAATAGCCTAACAATGCTTTTACATTCTCTGTTTCCATGCATTTCAGACAAATATAAATCAGAATCGAAAAAAATATTTCTGTATATTCTTAAGAAACATATATATGAAAGTTGAGTCTCTTTCAAATCGTATTTGAGTCAAACGGCATATGAAATGATTTTTTGGGAATAAGTTTTCGTGTGATTCCTTCTACTTAAGAATCTCTTGAAATAAATGTCTCTTTTATGAAAATAAGAACAGGAAAATCATTCTTCCGCGTAAGTAATATCGATTTTGCACACCGATCACACACTCCTCTACTTTGTTCGCAGCATTTTTCCGCAATCTTTCCCAAAGTTTCTAAAAATTTCTCTAATGATTTGGATTAAAATATTTCATTTTTTTGTTATGGAATTTAATTATTGCTTTTGTTGGAGGACTCATATAACTATTGAATGTCAAAAGTTGAAAGCGTATATTAATCGATAACAGTTTTGCCATTAAAAGAGTGCTTATCTTGATGAAATAAAAACCATTTTTTCATAATATGGTTTTTTGTTGAAGAAATTATTTTCCTTTCTATAAAATTCATAATTATTTTTATTTAATCTCTTTAAAGGTTTAAACAATTATTAATAAATATAAATTTGAAATTTATTAGTATTTTCAACTAATTTTTGCAATGTTTTGAAGCGTTTAAAGTAATTATCACTTAAAGAATACATTTAATGTAAAAGGATGAGAAAGATGAGCTGGAAAATATTGAAATTTTAGTTAAATTCAAAGGAATTGCTGACAAAATGTAAAGTTTCGATTTATCGCCACTCCATTAGCTTTTCGATTTTGAGCGATGTTCTCATATATTCAGAGCTCAAATATACTGAAAAATGAAAAAATGTGCCATAAATAAAAACATTTAAGTTATGCTCATTTTCTCAAAACATATGGAAATTGTTTGAAATATTTTTTTGGTGTTTTTTTTGTCTCAATATTCATAAACGCAGAAAATTTATATTAACTTAACTTAATATAACTGAATATAATAATTAAAATGACAATTATTTTCTAAAAATAAACTCAATTTTACTTATATTATGCGAATATCTCATTAATTAAAGTTATTGTTCAGAAGTTATTTTTGAATTATTAATACATTTGATTATCATTTAAATAATGAATTAATTTAGACGAAGAAAATCTTCAAATTAGGTTTGAATGTTTTAAAACTTAATCAGTTATCTTAGATTAGAAGTTATCGAAGTCAAGTAGTGATACTCAGAAATTTAGAGCTGATTCAAAGCTCAGAATTTATTTGTTGTGTTAATTTGTTGGCTTCTGCTTTAGTTACCACTATTGCGCACAGCATATGGCGATAGCTTTAGGCCTGCACTCGATTTATATCAATGCCAATTCATAGTATATGCACAATGTTGATCGTATGCCGATAGTCTGTGCCAATAGGAGTGCACACACATTGACTTGGATGCCATAAATTAAACGATGAGTTAATTCCATGGAGTGAAAGCTAGTCATCAAGCCCAATACATGGCCACAACCATTGGACTCGATGATTAACTTACAATCCAAGAAATTCTTTATCCAATTATTGATTCTTTGGATGTCCACAAAAAAAAAGAGAAAGAGTCAAAACAGTTGAATTGAATTACCAATGATTTCAATAAATTACTTTTGCGAACAAATGTTGGATACAATTGAATGGATTCATGTATTCAAAGTGTTTTCAATGATATCAAATAGTTTAGAAATGAATTTGCTTTCGGCTACACCACAGATACACCTTATCTTTTAGATGTAAGAGATGTGTATCGATCGGCCAATAAAAATATTGCACATCTGATCCGAGTGATACACCTGTAGGTATTAGCAAGTCATGAGTCTTAGACTACATCTTTTGAATTCGTTGAGTTCCTTAAGTAATATTCAGCGAACGGTTTCTATTGTCTTCTGCGGCAGACTTTCACTCAATATATAAAGTATTGAATAGAGTTTTCTATACTTTTATGAGATTAAAGTTTTTTAGGGATTTTATATCCAAACGAAAGTAACTCTTCGATAAAATGAGGGCTTTTTCTCCGTCAAAATGTGAAAATAAGAGGCAAAGTATTAGTGAAGTGTCTTAAAAATGCGATCACAAAAAACGTGATGCAGTGGCACACGAATCAACGTATGTTCAGCCATGGATGTAAGAGAACAGCCTTTTTGTCTTTTTATAAGACCAGTCAATGAGTGAAGAGAGTGTTAGAGCGCACTAAAGGGCTACATATTCTTTGTTATATTCGTATATAACTTATAATTGGATTACAGGCGCTCTCTATTACTTTCGCAATATTATTGTGTGTTTGACTCCGGCATAAACCACAAGAGTATAAATGTTTACCGAATCACTTTTGAGCCAACCATAAGAAACACACAATATTTCAATAATTGGAGAATTATATCACAAACAGATTATTAAATAAATTTATGACTTTTTCCTATTCATTCTCATTCAACGATTCTGGCCATCCATTCAAATATATATATTCCGAATGACATGAAAATAGGATTTTCGACAGTTTTCCTCTTTATTCAGTTTATTGCTCACCGCTCTGTTCACATGCAAAGCCTCTCTTATCCATAGTTTAAAAGGTTTTGATAGCGAATCAATAAAATTGTTGCATATTATCGATCAAATAATGAGTGAAAATTCTAGTCATTTTGCAATTGGAGCAAGCTACAATCTATTAGCACAGAATAAACAGAATAAATTTAAGGCTTATTCCCTACATTTCATCACAACTTCAGGGAATAGAAAGCAAAACATTAAATTCAATTTCAGCTCATTTTATCTATTATTACGTTCTCTCCCTCTCTCCCCCTCTCCCCTTTGCATTTTATATAATTTAAAAATATATGTGTTCTTGAGTTGCATGCTTATTCAATGCGATATTTAATCGAAATCCATTAAAAACTTACATTTAAGGGAAGTCACTATTGTATCTTTATCACTTTTATATTTAGTAGATATGATATTTTCATTTCATTAAACTCTGAAATTCTGTAAAAAACTTGAAATTTAACCGAAATTCTTGAATATTTTTTTCAAAATAAATTGTGTCACTCTTTATATTCTAATGATTGGTAGCGAAATGTAGTGAAATATATTTACAAATATGACCTAGATCTTTATTGAAATTTAGAATTTATTATAAGCATCTATTTATTCATATTTGGTTAAAACCCCTATCGTTTGGCACTCTACCCATGAACATAGAACGGGCGGAACGAGAATGAAGAGTGATTTTTTGGTGGATGACTCGTCTGACAATAATTTTTATTCTATATTTGATATGAGAGTATTGGAAATATTGGACGTATTGTTGTTTACAGTTGTGTTATAAGAGTTCAATACTGTAATAGTGGACTCACTTCATGCTCAGTAGCTTTAAGTTGAGTTCGTATACAGAATACTCAAAAAATAGGAAAACAGTCTAAGTTTCTTTTGGCACAGCACTCGTCGCTTCGATTTTCTTCAGTCAGTATGAAATAACAAAGAGAGGAAGAGTGGAGTACATGAAGTGCGTGCCCGACGACGACATTTTGCGAAAATCGTTTCAGAACTTTAAGAAGACTATGTCACGCACAGCACACTGACATAGAGCACAGCACCGATAGCACATTCACATTAGAATATATAAAACAAGTATCTATTCAACTAATGCTACCATCGCTGAAACCAAATTAAATATTTCTTATAGAGTTGTTAGTCATCGAAGAAATTGTTTAAATGACAAAACATTTCTCATCAAATATGAATAAAACGTATCATTTATTGGCTCCATATAAACACCGACTTTATGCTCCCCTTTCAGACACGCATTTAAATACTTTGTGCACAACATTCCTAAAAGACCGACACATTTCCACAATTATTTTCTTTGAAAAAAAGAATAAAAATTCTAATTTAAGCAATTTATTCAAAAACAAACAAGCTAAATATTAGAATAAAATATAAATATGGATTTATCGATTGAAGAAATATCGCAGAAAAACGCCAACAAATAAAACACATTTGCATTAAGTCAGCATTGGAAAAAAACCAAGGGAGGTCCAGGCCAAATCCCCCTTAGTTTGGAAATTCTCAAAAATCCCCCTGATTTTTGGAGCGCCAAAAGGACCCCCTATTGAAAATTTTGACGCCGCGCTTTTCAAAGTCAGTTAAAAAATTAATTAAAATTTTTAAGACAGTTAGACTTTAATAGCTTTTGAGTATGCTTTAAGTTTTAGGCTAATGGTCAACTAGCATAAAATGAGCCTAAAACCCAATCATCGCTAGTTTTTATGCGTTTTCTAAGTATTTAAACACTCAACCCCTATTAAAATAACCCTTTTTATAGACATTTTGATGATTTTTAGTAAAATTAACGAAGATTAAACGTTTTATCAGTTATTTAACCATGAATAAAGCTTAAAAGCATTAAAATGTCAATTAAAGATATTGCATCATTTTTATAAAAAAAATCCCTCCCCTAATCCCCCTAACATTTTGGCCGAAAAATAAGCCATTTTCCTCCCCTGATCCCCCTTGGCTATCTCTGCATTAAGTCTTGTAAATAAAAGTCTAGTCTTTATGTCAAAAAAGTGTTTATACATAGTCTGTAGATTTTTGTCACATTCTTCTAATCTGAAATCCTTTGACAAATTGAAAAGTTTTCCAATCATTTTTCAATAATCAAAGAGATATCAGTATTTGGTTTATTGAATATTTAGAAAAAGCTAATTGTAGTACAAATGTAAAGAAAAGTCACATTAATTTGGATATATTATGGATATATGCAGTGCTTATAATGGATTCAAATTCTATGTATTAATGCTTTTTTCAATTTGAAGTCTATTCACAGACTTAGTTATAATGTAATGCATGTAATGGAATAAAATTCAGTTCATAACAGTAGACAAAGTTTTAATATCAAAATATTACTACATATCTAATACTATTATAGTATAGGTTTTGCATTTTAAGTGATATCACTAAAAGCAATATGAATGAGGAATTTATGGCATTTGTTAGCCCTTTCAATATATCTATGATTAGATGTGCAAAAACATGCAAACAATTGTGTGATATAATACAGACTTTTGTTGGGGTTATTGCGAATGAATAACAAAATTCAATTCAATTAAAGAAATTCATTTCGTTTATTGTAGTATTTTTTTAATGAAATTATTTTCAATGCAATTGAATTGTGAGAAATACATTCATTAACGATAATTATTTGTTACCCGCATATGTCTGGCAGACAATTAAAGCATTTATATGTTTTTAGTATCAAATGAGCACCACCTCAGAGATACCAGTGCAACACAAACTGCAGTTCGCTTCTGGTGCTCAAAAAACATTTAACATAGCAAATGACAAAATTCCAGTTATTTGTATATTACGTACTATTTAATCATTTATTCAGAGTTTCAATATTATAATAACTAATTATTATATTATATTATTTTCGTTCAATTGTTTTGCAAAACAACCAAAAAATTAATAACATTTTATGTGATTTATAGCTTTGAGTTTTGAAATTAATTTTATTTACTTTAGTTATATGAAAATCAAATCAATAAAATTCTTCCAATGTTTTCAAAATTATTATAGTTTCCGTCATTTTGAGCAAGCTCATCCATTTTAATGATTACAGATATTATTATTCTCAAAGCAATTGATCTAGATTAACAAGGAATTGTTATGTAAAACAGAGTTGGGCAAAGGTGTATAGCCAATTGGCAAAACTTAGATTGAAAATCTTAAAAAATACCCCTAAGTTTTTGGAAAGTATTACAATTTGAAGGTAAGGCTTTGCTGAATTAAAAGGAGAGTAATGCTTGTCGGTCCCTGATTTAAATATACAAGAAATAATGACCTAACTTAAGCCCAAAAGAAAATGTTGCGACAAATCAATACTAACTCATTAGTAATAAGAAGCTCTCAGACATTATTCTCAAATGTTTTATCTTTTTTTTACTTAATTTTGGTTAATGCAAAAAATGTTCTTAAAAGCACAGCTGACTCGGGTTAGTAATTGCTATTTATTAATCGCTGTATAAAATACAAAGAATTCATAGAAACAATTTTGCCGAAAGGAAAAATCACATAAATCGGACACAATCTACAAGATTCTAATTTCTGGTCTCCGCTTAATATTAAATTTAAAATTTAGAAGGATTGTTGGGGGATATTAAAGGATAGAAAATGGGCAACATACAACTAAATCAGTGATGCCCAAGGGGGAAAATGACAAAATCCTCCTTGAACCGAAAATCCTAGAAAATTCCCCTTAGAGTGAGACGAAAAATGTCGCATTTTTTGGCCATTTTCTTAACAAAATATTGAAAATTTTAATGAAAAAAGTGGTAATTGATTGAAAAACTCTTAAATAACTCAAATTTAAGGTTTTTTGGCCAAAATATGTGAATAATTTCGTTACAAAAATATCATTTTTAACATTTTATTGAAATTCATTGAAAATTTAGGTAATTACAGTTGTTCATGGATTTTTTAAAGTGAGTCGGGCAAGTTGATTCACTTTAAAATATCCATTAGTTTAAAAT
>JAQFZI010000451.1:0-16089 GCA_034695605.1 Eupelops occultus | reverse complement strand
TGTTTTTACTCAAGAATTATATCTTTTCTTTTTACGAATTGATTCTTTCAAATATTTTCTAACGTTTTTTGATTTTATTTTTAAATAATAACTGATTTTAATTATTTTAAACTTTTTTAAAAATAATTCAATTCTTGTAACGAACGTGAGATTCAAGTCTTGACTCTCTCTTAGAAATGTATATATAATTAATGAATTGACTGAATTGATTGATTGAAGTTTTATTTGATTGAAATATTCTAAAAATAATTGACATTTTAATTGAATTACATTTCAAATGATAACATAATTTTATGAATAAATAACATTTAATTAAGACTACAATCAATTGGAAAAAAAAATACTAATCAATTGATTAATGAAATTAAAACAAAGAAATCATTTATAGGATTAGTTTTTTTAAAAATGATTATTCAATAAATTGAAATTCATTTCAAATCAATTTAAAGATAATTACAATAAATTCAAATAAAAGACTAAAATTACTGAACACTAAAATTGAAAAAATTGAAAAAAAATTGTGAAAAACTAATACAAATCAAGTGTTGTTCGGCACAACTCCTCCTTCTGAACACATAATACTCTTAGTTGTAGACCAACCGATAGATTATTACATAAATTAATTAATTAATAATTTAAATCAAATAATTAATAGTAAAATCAATAGTTAGTAAAAATGACAATAATTTCAAAATAAATATATATTTGTATCTATAAAAAGATAACTTCTAATAAAATCGATATTTAAGTCAATTATAAAACTATTTGAATGTTATTTTTGAGAAGAAATTCTGAATAAAACACAAATCAAAAGCAAGTTTTGCTTAAAATGATTGTTGAATTCAATGAATAAATAAATTGAAACAAAAATAATGAGTCAATTGATTAGAGAAACCAAACGAAGAGATTCTTAACTAAAATAAATATCTTGAATAACAGATCAAAAATGATTTGATTTGTATTTTTGTGCAGATTTTTTGTGTTGAGATATATTTCAAGAAATTAATTTCAAATGAGAGCCAAAAATATGAAAAATGAAACTTAAATTTGACTAAATTTCAAACCGGAATGTAATGATTGTAAGCGTCGACACAATTCTTATACTAATATCTGAAATATAAGCAAAAATCGATAAATAAGTGACCAGTTTTTGGCCTTTAATTCCATCTACAGAGAGATGTAAAGAGAGTTTTATATGAAAGACGAGAGTAAACTAATTTTGAGAATCAATTGAATGATTGACGACAAACCTATAGTACTGAGGCTTGAAGGGACCCGTTTTCTGAAGTCCCATATAGTCTGCTTGGTCATCTGTCAACTCTGTTAAATGAGCGTCAAATGTGGGCAAATGAAGACTCGCCACATATTCATCTGTAAACAAAGTTATATAATATATCATTCAATTAGTTATGAATTGCAATTCAATACCCATTTTCTTTGGTAAGAGATAGACATCTGATTTATATCTGCCGGGAGGGGCGTTAAACATTTCTATAAGTGCCAGGGCTTGAGTTGTGGCAGTGATTGAGACAACGAATGAAGGAATAGCTGAACAGCTCAGGTTAACCAATCGACCCTTAAATCAATCAAAATATATTACAATATTAAAAATTTACAGAACATTAGAGAAAATATTGATTACTTCAGCCAAGAGTATGATTCGTTTGCCGTCTGGCCATATGATTGTATCGACTTGTGATCTAACTTTCTCCCAGGTCAGGTCTGGTGTTCGCAGACTTTGCTATTAAATCAAATATAATCTTCAAAATTAAACCAAACTCTGATTGAAATCACTCACGATATCGATTTCAGTGTTGGAGTGACCCATATTACATATGATTGTCCCGCTTTTCATTCTGTCCATATGATCTCTGGTGACCACATCTTTGTTTCCGGTGGCTGTGATCAAGAGATCTACGAAACGGATTACATCATTGATTGTCACCACTTTAAAGCCATCCATACTTTAAAACAAAATACAATTCAACAAACATTTTAACAAAAAAAAAGAGAGAAAAATATTACCAACACTGCAGAGCACAGATTGGATCAATTTCTGTGACATAAACAATAGCTCCAACGCCTTTGAGAGCAGCAGCACATCCCTTTCCAACCTCTCCATAACCACAGATAAGAATTTGTTTTCCTCCGAGCATTACATCAGTGGTTCGCTTCAGTCTAAACATTTGAGACAATATTTATTCAATTGATTCTATTTTATTGCTTTCAGTTAACCATTAAAAGAGTTTGGATAACAGCTAAAGACTAAATTTATTAACTGTTTTAGAATTAATCGTTTCAAAAGTAAACAAAACTATTCTGAAACAGAAATAGACTGAAATCTAAATGACAATAGAAGTGAAAGACAATGAATCAGACGCTTCCATCACTGGCAGACCCAACAGTATTGGCAGTATTGGAATCGATGGGAAAGCGATAATCTCATTGTCTATTAATACCAACAGGTCTTACACTAGACTTCATACAATAATTCAATATAAGTAATGGAATTATCAAGGATAATTAGTAACAAATTAAGGTCTGTTTCAATTCTATTAGTCAAATGCAGATACAGAATGTGTCGAATACAGAACGGTTGTAATCAGGCATTCAAAGAGAAAATACTAACGCGTCGACTATTGTCTCTCGAGGACAGTAGAGATTGTCAAACTTAGTCTTAGTGACTGAGTCGTTCACATTCATGGCTGGAACCGTTAATTTTCCGGTTTTGGACAATTGGTAGAGTCGATGAACACCCGTAACGCTTTCTTCGACTATACCTTTAATGAGGTTACAAATGGCAGGGTACTTCTTCATTAATAGATGGGTGGCGTCTCCTCCATCATCGAGAATCTAATAGCAATTTGATTAATAATCGTATTGAGAGAAATGTCAAAAGTGCAGACCATATTTGGCTGCCACGTATCATTGTTGACGCACTGGTCGATACACCACCAGAAGTCCTGTTCGGACTCCCCCTTCCACGCAAATATAGGAATTCCTGTAATTCAATAAGTTATTGATCGACCAATAAATTCAATAAAAGATGAGTCCATTCAAAGGAAAACTTAGTTTCTGTTATTCTTTTGTGAAGATAACGATTTCGACACATTTCCACCGGAAAGCTATAAAAACCAAGTTTATAAAAAACCTTGTATTTTGACAAATTGTTTGAATGTGGAAATTCGAAAACATGTGTCAGAACTCGATATTTATATTATTTGTTTTACACAATTAATGATCCGTTTATTCAATAGACTGTAAATATTTTTTACTAAAAAAACTAGTTTTAAATCAAAGTCCATTAGAGCCAATTCAATAAATTCCCATGGTGAATATTTAAAAACATTTTTAGATTTTAAATCGAAATTCCCAAAAATAGATTCATTAAATATTCAGGAAATTAACTCAGAATATAAGCCAAATAAATGTCAAAACAGGAAAGTATTTTCATAAAAAATAAGAATTATTATTATTTGACTTTCAATGAAATGGTAATCAAATAACATTATTATTCTATCAAATACTCTAACTTAGGGAAAAGCAAGGTGATTTCTCCAAAATTAGAATAAGTCTAGATTAGTTACCAGCAAAGGTAGGAAGTAGATGTGTACCTTGGTAATATTACATATGTATAGGGCCTATATAGGCTTTTCCTTTTAAATTCATATAGGATTTAGATTTCATTTCTGTTAAATATAGGTTTTCATCTGCTCTTGGCAATAATCAGCTAATTCAATAAACTAATTAAATATTCAATAAACTAATTGAATATTCAATTAAATATTAAACTCAAAAATAAATGCATTGAATTTTAAAAGCGCTGAGACTTCAAACAACTCTCAGCTCAATAAGTTTGTTAAGTGTCTATTCTGTGCTCCTTTATATCATTAATTGATCGATAAGTTAAAGGAAAGAGTCTTAGATATAGCATCGAATAGAAAGCGAACAGAATTTGGTGATGAAAAACAAGAATCATTTCTGATGAATGTTGTGATCGATGTTGAAGTACTGCTCATTCAAACACATAAATGTTTAAAACAGGAGGATTTCCCTTTCAAACCAATGTTATGCTGTTCTCAACATTTTATATATAAATTAAGAGATCATTGAAAAGTATTCAAAGGATATAACAATTGTTATAATGCATTACCTCTTCTAAAGTACTTAAAAATTCCAAGAATATTGAATATTAAATATAATGTAGAGGTAATTGTGAACAGACTTTGTTATGCAATGACAGTAATGACAGTAATGGAAGTAAAGACCGAATATCGCCAATAAAAATGTGAATACAAATGAAATCTAATGTAATTCTTTGGAATAAATTACTTGTAGGATGACATTATAACGATTCATTTGATCATGCTTAATTTGTTGTGTTATCAGAGGACTGCTTAAACCTTTCAAAAGGTATTTGTGAGGAAATCCGAGCTTTCAATTAAAGCCAATTAATAGAAATTGCTTTTAAAGGCTTTGCATTCAATTTAAACAAATAGTGATAACAATTAGGTATAACACAAAAATACAGACAAACCCTTAAAAATTAGGTCAAACCCTATATAAAAGAGGTTCAACCGTTTTATCGATTGATACTATTTTTGATACATTACTCAACAGGACTATAACCGAAAAGAATTCTTCACAAATGAAATAAAGAAATTAAATTTTTGAAAGCAAGTAAATTCAAAAAAACATTTTAATTAAATACCATGTTCAGCCAAAGCTGCCGCGATTGTGTTCTGGGTAGAATATATATTACATGCCGACCAGCGAACAGTCGCCCCTAAGGCCACTAAAGTTTCGATGAGTACCTATTCATTTGAAAAAATAAAACACAAAACATATTACAACAGAATATAATATTGTAATATAAAACGGATCTGTTTATGCTGTGCTGATTCCATAACTAATAATCCTAGTTACATAATCTAATATTATACGAGTGTTACCAAGCAAAACTGTAGCTGCAGGTGCTTTATTCATTTCACTCAACCTGCTCTCAAATTTAGTTTATTGGAGGTCTGACTGATTGTAAACAGATATTTAAAATATACTTTTTATTAAATTTTTATTTTTATTTTTCAAATAAAGTATATGATTTACGACAGACTTTTAGCGCTGTTGTTATCTATCGATTATATTACAAATTTTGAGCCAAAATATCTTCAGTCGAATCAATAAAATTGAAGCCAGACATGAGGCTGTCCTCTTTTAAAATATTTTGTGGCTTTGAATTTATTATTAGAAAATTTGAAGCGAAAAATATCCTGAGTTTCATAAAATTCACAAAATTGCTGTCAATTTGAAAATTGAGGCAAAAATTGTTTGGAATTAAATAAAATCCAACAAAAAAAAGGCCAACGAATTGAATACTAAACTAAAGAATTGTATAAACAATTTTGAAAGGAGTAAAAAAAGCCTAATATTATATTTGCCTCAAAGGAGAGCTCAGAATTTGAAAGGAAAACATTATTACTTCAAATAAACCCAATAATAGTAAAACATTAAAATTAAATTTAAATAATATTAAAAATTGTTTTTCTAATCATTTATGAAGTTTTGGAAATGAATGACAAACAGAATAATAGGAATGGCATTAATTAAATGTAAAAAATGTGATGGATGTGATACATACGGCTGACTGGGCATTTATATGAGTGCAGCCAATTATTTTGGCACCTTTTAGAGGCTTGTCATCACTGGCACGCAAACGGAGTGCCATAATTCCAGGCATTTCCTGTTCGGCAACCGTTATCTCTCTTCGGCCAAACGAAGACTGTCCCAGATTTTTGACACAGAAGTCGGAGAATCCTTTAGCGGTCTGTTGTTTCTTGTCTCGCGGCGATACTCCCGAATCATTTTCGTCATCAGAAGAGGATTCTGTGTACGAAGAGGTGGATGACTGGGAAGTCGACGAATTACGTCTGGAGCGCACCGATGACTGTAAGCGCTCCGAGAATCTGCCGATAGGAAGACTCATTCGTCGCTTCTGGCGGTCCTTATAACCAGCGAACTGAACCAAAGATTCCCGCACCTGATGGCCGAACAGACCGTTAATAAATGACAATTGCATTACTTTCACATTCATTGCATTCTAACTGATCTAATGATTAGTTTGATTTACGATTTCTTCAGTTTCTACAGTCTATGCCTCTAAATAGCGCTAAATTGAAAATATTCAGCAAGATAAATGCCAAGCCATTAGTCGAACACCATTTGAAGTAAACCAGGTTGTAGTAGGTTATAGTATATTAAAAGTGCGCAAAACAACTGCCGACAAAATTAAGAAATGTTAATATCAGAGAGAGCTTGAAAATAAACAGAGACAGGTAAACTTAGACTCATTTTTCAAGCAAAAATCGATAGTATAATTGAGGAATATTAGCGTTATCTGTTTGATATTTTCAAAACTACACTGATCATTCCTTCACTTAACTTTCAGACAATGAATAAGTTTGTCATCAAATATAAGGTAAATGTTTTTAATGACTTCGCAAACAATTGTTTTAAGGAAATGAAAAGTTTTTTCAAAATAAAAACAAATGTTATTAAACATTAGAATTTTTAGAGGGATAGCCAAAGAGGGAAAGGCTAAAATTAAGTCCCTGCTCAATTTTATGGAAAAGTTAGTCTTTGGGGAGAAACCATGCATTTTTAGAAAGGGGGCAGGGTAAAACAATCAAGTATTGAGGTCTCCCGGGAATGTTGAGGGTTGATAATCACTGAAATCCCTGGTCTATGGGAGAGGCTCTCAATTTGGTCTCACATAAGACACTATGAGAATCGATGGTCGATAAAAATGGTGTTCGACTGTATCACAAAATGATTTAAAAGCACTTAATTTAATTAAAAGATAGTTATAAATAAAAGCTAATAATAAATATAAACATTAATTATGATTACATTAATCATTAGTTCGGATTAAAATTGTGAGCAATAGATAGGAAATCGAGAAAATTCAGGACAAATAGCAATGTATTTAATAAAAGATAGGATTCGTTGTGAGAATTGATATCAATATTTCGTAAAATAAACGGGACTTTAATTACAATACATATAACAGTAGGAAAAGTTTGGGCAACTTATCGGCCAATACTTCCGACTGTATTCACAGACACCAAATGGCCATCAATAGAGGCAGTCAAACAAATTGTGTGAGCAAAATAACATTTCCCAATTTTAGGCTTAAACTTTCAATGATTTCAATTTGAATCACTTTTGGTTTATACTACTCAATCAACTATTTAAAGGGTTGTAACGCCGGCGCAAATTGTGTCCTCCCTTTGGCGCTTTAAAACACTGTTTCTATATTTGACGTCCAATTTTAGACCTTTTACTGTATTTAGTAGTGTTGGGCCAAAACCAAATCAGCAAAACTAGAGCGCATTGGCATTAAGTACATTTATCCACTGTGTTTTATTCAACTTTTCCATGTTAGCAAGCAAACTTTTTCTTTAAAAAGTCAACTGAGCTGATGAAGTTGCACAAATTGAAGCATTGGCGCAGAACAGTTACATTTCTGCCGCTATTCAAAGACTCCATCTGATGGCTAGTAATTCAAGCCTTATATTCCAAGAACATAATTTCCAAAAGGATTCTTGTCGATTAATTTTTCTTGGTTAAAATGAAATTGGATTCTATTTTTATCATTTTTACGATTATTTAAGATTAATCAAGGAAATTCTTCTAAGAATTGAAGTATTTAAAGACACAAAGAATAAAATCGATAACACGATTATAAACACGAATTTAAATGATTAGCCCTCGTCGTGAATAACTTGATAGGATTTCTTAATTGAAAATTTTTAAAGTCAGCAAAGCTTGAAATTGAAAACCTATTCTTCAGTCAATCAGAGATTTTTATGAAAAATGAGTTCAATATTTGAGATCCAAAAGAAATCAATTATTTTATTTATTTTTCTTTTTTATTCTTCAAAGAATAAACTCTTCTTAAAAATGTTTTCTTTGATGGAAAATCATAATTAAATCTTTGCAAAGGACAGACAATTTTATTGCAATCTGAATAGAAATCTCACAATAAGTAAGTAATTCTTGAGGTTTAAGTAAATATCGTGACATTTCCTCAGTTTGTATCCCTTTTAAACTTATCTAGATATAAAATTAAGAGACAGTAATATTCTAGTGATCACAAAAAGTATTTACTCACACAATAGACTGAAGCCATTCAGACATTGGACTGAGTTGTTGTGGAATCGGTGTCATTGCATGGGACACAACAGTTCATTTTAGCCGATAGCCATTCCCAGAGATAGGAAAATACATAAATAAGAAAAACGACAAAACCGATCGCCAAAAATTCGTAGAACATATGGACATCGCTTTCATAAAGTGTGCCTGGGTCCTTTATATTTGAATTCTTGATTATTGTTTGTTTAGGTGAAGACATTTTTAGACTTCACTGGAATACAAACAATTGGCGGAATGTGAACCGAAGTTTCTGGTGAACTGACTCATACTAGACATACCTTACAATGCAATAGATATACAACTCTTGAGTTATTAATACTTAATTCAAAGAAAGGCTGATATTTCCTAATGATATATAACCAAACACTAAATTATCTTAATTTAGAAGTATATCACTTGAAATGTTATAATTTTTCTTTATTTCAGATCTATTAAAGGCTTAATTCAATTTTCATTGACAAGAGTATAATTTAATTTTTTGAGAATCTAAGCGATAGAGCCTCTCATATAGTATATCATTAACTAATTGTAATTTTTTCACAAATAAGTATTTTTCCTGATTTTCTTGTTTTCAATTAAATCGATTCTCTGATCGATAAAAGTTTTGTTATATTTTGTAAATAATTTTCTGGTTTTTATTTCATTCTGAGAACTCTTTAATATATTGTTATTGTGCATGGTCAATATTCTCGCGCAACCAATATTTTTGAGTATTAAATGCTAAGAAAATAACTGAATGTTGGAAATCCTATAGAATTGTAAAATGAATATCCCTTTAAACATAAATTTAAGTCAATTCACAAAACTTTTAATGCAATTTCGAGTTTTGTATTTAGATTTTCAGAGTTTATTGAATTAGTTATTTATTTTGCAATTGATTTTCAAATGAATTTTTTTCCAATTCAACAAAGTTTTCAATAAAATTAATCTCTTTTTTATAATAAACCTTTAATTTGGAACAGATTTACAACTTTTTAATGAAATTATTGAACAATAAAATTATTTGAATGTAAAGACTTTTTCGTCTAAATTTTGTGAGATATGAGAATAAAATAAATGTTTTCATTGAAAAATAGAATATAAATAAATAATTAATAAAAACAATAGCTTTTGAATAGTCAGAGCCATACATCCATTAGTTGGTGTTGGACCTTGTCCTTGTCCGGGGTTCTGGGGTCTATTAGAGCCAGTATCATCACCAGTAACAGCACTATTGCCATTGTCAGTGTTTCCATTGTCTGGTGAATTAGTAGCGCCATCACCACCACCTGTGCTACCACCAGTGCAACCGAACAGTTCCTTATTATTGCGCCATTCTTTACAACCGTTCTCTCCTTTGATGGGTCGATAGCAGTATTTGTCTCTTTTGAATAAGAAGACATGGTAGGTTTTCACGTCATTCGATGATTGGAATGCCGTACAAGCGGTAACATCTGCCGGGAACTGCTCTCCAAATTGTCCACCTTCATATCCTTGGTAAATATCACCCACTGGATCGAAGATCTTTTTAGATGTCTTCCAATAATAGGCACGAATTGCTTTCAATGCAATCATTCGTGAATGACCCTTCTTATCGTAATCGCCGTCATTCATAGCACAGTGAAATCCACCCCTGGGTATTTCTTTCCAAGTGGCTCCCGTCTTACCACCGATTTCTAGTTTGCCATTGGAGTCCCACTGCCAATAACGATCCACTTCAAATTTCCAGGTATTACCAGCAATGTGTCCGCTGAGTACAGTCATAATACTAGTGTTTCTGGTGACGGGTGCCATATATTGGTGGCTGATCTTAAAGGGACCCTTCACTTCGAGTACTGTATTCGGAAGACCAGAGAGTTCCCAATAGTGGTTATCACGATATACACGAGTCGTACCGTTTGGTAAGCGATCGACAGCAGAGATGATGGGGTCTTCACAAAGAGATTTCACATTTTCTTCTGCACCGAATGTCAATTCAATTACAATAAATATTAATATAATAAAAGAGTTAAACATTTTAATCAAATGTGTGGACACTTTTGAAGAAATCAATTGAAACAATTGTCTGAATATTTTTAGAAACTTTAATTCAAACTATTATTCGTTTTTCGAATTGATTTGTTTTTCACGCGATTTGATTCATAAAAATATATGGTTATTGTGCATGGTCAATATTCTCGCGCAATCAATATTCTTGAGTATAGAAATTAAATGATTAGAAAATAACTGAATGTTGGAAATCCTATAGAATTGTAAAATGAATATCCCTTTAAAGCCATTGAAATATTCGGTTGCGATCGGAAATCTTATTCATCTCATTCTATGGACTATTTTGGAGACCTGGATATTGGCCGGACTTTTAATTTCTTTGACATACAACACAAATACTAATCCATGGGTTTTTGTCGAGTGCTCTCCAATTGTCTTCTACATAATGTTAGTGAAATTCTTTGGCTTTTATGGGGCTTACATTCAGAATCATATCTTTATTGTGATACACATATTGTTGAATACGATTTACATACTTTCCATCGCTCTATCGATAATTCACTTAACACTATTTGGTATTAACTTTTGATAATTAAGTCATAATTTAATTGAATTAATTATATTTGAATCTTAGGTGAAGACAATGTCAGTAAACCCAGAGTTTGGCAAAAAATCCTTTCAGTGTTATATCATTTAACAAATTTTATTTTATTAATTCTATCGGTTGTACTGTTTTTCGTGTTGAGTGCCATCAGAAGCTCAATGACTTCTTCCGGCAAAAAGACAGAGTCTGAAAGTGTTTCAGAATCAGAGGCCAATAAACAAAAAGAAACAAAAGAGTCGGACAATCAACTCTTCAAAAAATTAGTTTCAAACAAAGACGTCAACAAAAAATAATATTAGAATATAAACAGATTTTATTTTTTTAAAATTAGATAAATATAAAATTGATGCTAAAACTGAAAACATGATTGACTTGTGGTCTAAATATTTTGTTCTTAAAGTTTATAATGACTTCAAATTCAATAATAAAGGGTTCAGTTATTTACATTCAAAATTATCAGCGGCAGCCAACAAGGGAAGAGGGAATTAAAAATTAACTAGTTATTTATGGTAGCACACAGAAAAGCAGACGAAACAACAGTTTTAAATTCAAAACACCTATGACATTTATATGAATAATTAAGTCCAATTATTTTGTGAGTTTTCAATTATTGAATCATTGTTTCTTTCTTCCCTTGCCTAATTAGTCATGATATATGTGAAACTAATTTTATACATGCTCACTCTATCGATATTTAATGTAATGCATTGGTGCACTTTCAGTGCACCTTGGATTTTGCTGAAAATTATATTATGACTAAAAAGATTTTTGTTTAAAAGCAATTCGGAAATTAACTCTTTATATACATTATATCAATAATCTGATCAAATTTATCAGAATATTTGAGCATCTTGGTTAATTTGGCTGGAAGTCACTGAATAGTGCAAACCATAGCATAAGATTGCTGTTAAAAAACGCTCACGAAGTGAAGCAATAGTCTTGTTATCAAAAAACTATAAGAAATCTGAGGTAAACCTAACTATCAATTGATAAAACTCTTATTAATTTATCACTAAATTAATTATATTATGACTAAAGTTATGTAATATTGAAAGAAATGGATTGAACTCTATTTTTGTTAATATCTAAATGTTTTGAATTAATGTTTTTTAAGGAATTGAGAATTAGATAAAGCATTGCTATATATGAAAACACACTGATGGCTATCAGACCTGAGCTGAAATAAATTAAAACCATGGGTTGGCTTTGAATGAAGGGTCCGATCACTATCGGAGATGTCGTTGAAATAACGCCAACAGAGAAGATGAGAATTGAGCCAATCTTTTCTGTTATCACTAAATACTGATCAATGAATGACAGCATCAGTGCCCACATCGCCGACAGTCCGATACCTTATTATAAATGAAGTTTAGTTTACTTCCATATCAGTCAAAGTTAAAGACATACCGATTAAGACATTACCGATAAATATGAACAAAAGGGAATTCTGTGCGAAGAGGAGTATAATAATTGCAAACAATATTATGCAATAATGATATGTAATCATAGTTTCGGGCTTTAATCGGATGGCAATGAATATTGAGATACCGCGACCTAATGTAAAACATGAAGCCATCACTGATAAGATAAGTGCTGTTTGCGGAGCACAAAGTCTTAATGGTATATATTGATTGAATGTTGGAGAGAACTGGAACTGACAGTTCTCGATAGCTGTAAACGATGCAAAACATATTGCACACAACATTACTATTGTCTTAAGAGGAGCACCTGACTCTGAACTCAGTTTAACTCTTCTATTTCCAGTGCTGTCGATGTGATCGCACTTTTCTTCATTTTGTTGGGGTTTCACATATTTTCTGATGCAAAACATAATTGCCATAAACACTGCGCCCAACAATTGTATGCCTCCTATTATAGCAAATGGAGTGCTTAGTAGAGAGCTTCGGTCCAAATAGTCAACCTTTGGATGATCGGTGTCATCATCTTTCGGTTCACCAATAATGAAGGGCTTATCAATTAATGGTCCGATAATACTTCCGATTCCAAAAGCAAATTGAGACAATTGAAGGATAGGACCGCTATTGTGCTGCCAAATCTCAATAATCCAAACATTGAAGGTGCTGTCCCAGGAGCCTCCACCCACTCCGATCACGAAACCACAAACATAGAGCACATATAAGGAGGCGTGGGGGATATAAATCAATGATATTCCTAATAATATTAACAAACATATAGTCCTTATTTGTCGGTCAATTTTCTTGTATATAAACCCGCCTTTAATTTGAAAAATATTTTAATATTTAAAACAAAAATAAATCTAAATTTTGATTAAATGAGAAAAAATAGAAAAACTAAAAATAAAAAAAATAAGACTTACAAAGACTGCCCACAATATATCCGATAGAATTGATTGAATTATAATAGAAGACAACTCTCATATCTTTTTGTTTGAATATATTCTTGATATCGACGAGACAGGGACCAACTGATGTGCAGGTGATGCCAAAGGCCAGCTGAATGTAACACATAATCATTGTGTAAACAAGTTTATGCCAATCGTTGCTCAGATTAATCGTACGGAAGATCTCTCGAATTGCATCGATTCCGCCGATGGTTGCAGTCATTGTAAGTCACAAGAAATCACTTTTGACTTATGTTTTTGGCACTCAATTAAAAACTAAACAAAATTTTTTTTAAAAAAAATTAATTAAACATTAATTAGTAAATGTTTAGAAACTGATAATTATGTCGAAGACATGCGATTAAATTTTGTTATATTTATCAAAATATATTAAACGATAAGAAATTTGTGAAAACTTTCAATTTTGTGAACAAATGATTCGACACTTTTGGAAAAGTTTTAAAGAGTTTTAAAACACTAATGATGAGCAATAATCAACAATTACTAACAAGATTCAATTCTTTGCTTTTTATTACGAGTTTTATAAGCTTTGAATAATATTTGAATTAATGTCTGAATGATTTCCCTAAAGTTGACTCCTTTTCCGATTTAATGATTCAATTGATCCTAAAGTGAACAATGAATTAATGGTTTAACTGTTGAGTAAATCTATTAAATAAGAGTTTGTGAGAAAATTTAATGACATCTCAACTGTTATTTAAATCATATGAGTGTCACTACAAATGTTAATTCTGAAGAGTCAGATGAGTTCTACATCTTATCAAGAATAAATCTCACAATTGGAGATAATAATTCAAACCTATTGTTACTCAATTTAAAAGCAATATAAGCATGCTAATTTTATGCCAACAGTTGCTACTCAATTGATTGATTGATATAATTGTATTATTAATATTAGAGATAATTTGACCCAATTATTAAGTTTTATTCATTTTTAATACTCTTTAAATCAAATTTTGTGATAATTTAATAAAATATTAGAAGAAAATTAGTTTTAAAAAGTAGTTTATCTCGTTTGAAATGATGGAAAGTTCTCACACAGATTGAAAAAATTGTCCAAGTCATCTGATGTGTTGAGGGAAATATTAGTTAATGGTATCTTTGATCAAGTTGAAAGTCCTTTGTGTTGAAATTATTTTTTTATACAAAATTCAATTCATTTTATTATTAAATAATTTCTTTTGTAACTCATATTAATTATTATTAATTATTTTTAGTTAAATAAAGTTAATTAATAGAATTAATAGCAGAGTATTCCCAAAGGAAATCATAAAAATAAGAATTCAAATTAATTTTGTTTATGAAAAATGATAGGCCGTATGCTATCAAATGTATAGTATTTCCTGAGTAGTGATGAATATTTGTCTCAATTATTAGGGTTTGCCAAGGTAGATTTTTGGCAAAACAACTCAATTATTAATTTATATCTTATTTTCATAAAAATAACTAACAAATAAATTTAAAATTAATTAATTTAATTAATTACTTGATTTAAATAAGAATAAATACAACATTTGTTAATCACATTAATTGAATTTTTTTAAAAAAATTTCTCATTCTTTTGACAATAATTTAGATTTTGATTTCTTATAAATAATGGCATTAAAAACGATAAAAGTTATGGCAATAATTGCGGTACAAATATAATTAATGTAAACTAAGGTCAGTGGCTGCTCCTCAATGAACTGACCGCAAAGTGTGGGCAGAATAGCTGCCATTAAACCACTCATACATATGAAGAGACCACCTAGGTTATTACTAATTGTGAACTGATTTTCCAGAAATGCATAGGTTGAGGGAAATACACTGGAAAAGCCTGAGCCGCATATTATAACCCCCACCCATAAAAATGTTTTAGAATAACGGTTGTACTCAAATAAAAATAGAAGAGTATTTCCAATAAATATTGTAATAAAATTAAGGTAAAGGGTTTTCTCCGACCAATACTTTAGGGAAATAAAGAAGACAATGGCCCGAAACAAAGCAAAAGCACCGGCCAGTAATGATTGTACGATTGCACTGTCAGCTCCAGGTAATTGCAAATGTGAGCTCTTGGCAAAAGTGGCGATCAATTGGAAGTTCATGATTTCCATTCCTACATAAGGGGCTAAAGTCAATAAACCCAAACTTATATAAATTATTTTCCATTTTTTGGGACATTTGCAGACAAAATGTTCGTTTGGTTGGACGGGTGGCACATATTTACGATAGAAGTGAAGACCCAATACCATAAAACTAGAGACCAGAAGTAATCCGCCGACGATTCCGAATGGAATTTCTATTCGAGATTCTGTGAAGTCTTTGACAGTATTTGTCAGATTTGTAGGACTGACCGTCAAATTAAAACTGAGTGGCATTTGTGTCACATTTGGATGATTTGTTGTGGAAGTGTTGATAAGTAATTCATTTGCCAAATAGGGTCGAGTCATTAGCGGTGATATGAATGTTCCCAAAGCGAAAAAGAACTGATAACCAGATAGATATATACTCGACTCTTCCGCCCACATCTCTATAATCCAAACTACCTGTGCTGTATCTATGCCTAGATATTCATTTATTTTAATGTTTAAAGTTATCTAATTTGTTGATATAAAGCTCACCCCCAGCACCGAAGCCACAAAGGGCTGTATCGGCAAACAAAAGGCCAAGTTTTGGACAATAAGGGGCCACAGTTATGGCACAGGCCATCGTCAACAGAAGAAATGCCAAAACCAATTGTCGGTTAATATAATTGAAGATAATTCCATCTTTTTGTATAAAAAATAATTATCTGATTATTAAATATTAGATACACTCTTTTGCTTTTCTATTTGGAATGACTTCAATTTAATTTGGAGTCATTGTTGAGATCTTCAAAACTATTTGGAGTATAAACTATTTAATTTGGACTGAAATTAATTGTCAGCCTTCGTAATAATCGAAA
>JAQFZI010000450.1:0-16092 GCA_034695605.1 Eupelops occultus | reverse complement strand
TTTTTCAAAATATAAATAATTACTTTTCTAAATAGGAAGGTCTGGGAAAGGGTTCTCTGATATGGCCAGAAATGGTTTCTTAAAAATTGAACAAGAAAGCTAATTTCTTGAAAGAAGGAATTTAAACCTTAGTAAGACCATTTTGGGCCTTGAATATGGCCATACGCAGACAAAAATTTGCAAAATGATTCCTCTTTATATAAGCATTACAATGATATAATTCTTAACTCAATATCAGATAACTCTCCCCCATACCTTCCTATTAAGCGATAAGTAATTTGATTTACGGCATAAAAATAGTTTAAACTCAAAATGTGCTCGTTTTTGAAGTCAGTTATAGTGTCGATCAGTCAAACCATATCAACCTTTGACTTGAGAATCAATTTAGACAAATATGATTCCAGTGAAAAAAAATAACGAACCAAAACAGTAATAATACAAATCAATTAGTAAAATGAAATTTCATAACAAGCAAAGCAATTGTAATAAATGTATTTAATGATTAATAAATTACTTTTACAATAATTTAAATGAAATAAATGAGACAATAACTCATCCTTATCTAATGTATCCGAGGCAAAAAATTATTGTTTAAAAATGAGTATTTATTACAGAAAATATAAGTTAGGAAAAAATGGAAAACAATGAGCTCTTCATTAATTATTTTTAAAACCCCCTGAAAGTAAAGTGTGATTCAAAAAAGTTTATGTTTTGATGATATGTTTAATAAATAATAATATTTAAAAATATAACGTTTATTGTTGTAGTGATTCTCAACATTCAATATAATTATCACTTTTAATATATACTTTAAAATGTTATAACGATTAGCATTAGTTAACAAAATGCAAAAACATTTAATTCAATACTCAATTTAAATATCACTGAATTAAGACCTAATTGTGTTAAGTTTTGGCGCTTCAGTTGTTATCTTCTATGATCAGAGATGGCCAGAGGGCAGAGTTGTACAGCTTGTGAAATATGATTAGCCCTAACTTTATCCATTAACTTGTCAAGAGCAACTTTTAATGGTTAATTTTTCGGTGGATAACTTTGCTCAGAGTAAACAATTTGGCAATTTTTGACTCGAAATGGGAAATAGTTTTAAAGGTTTTACTGCACTTCTTATCGAAGTTTAATATCAAATACTGGAAATAATTTTAAAATAAACCCATTGAGAGACTGACAATCGCTAGAAAATAGGTTTGTAGTGAATTCCCAGTGAATATTCACAAATATGCTGACCATCTCTGATAAAACTGAGTTTAGCCTGAATTTAAGGAATAATTTGTTTAAGAATCGCTTTTAATTGGTTTAACCTAACCTACTCTTCCTTTGCTAACCGACTGCTAATTGCATCATAGCTGCGGCCAAAGTGACCGGGGGTAAAAATATTACTAAACATGTGACAATAATTGTTCTGAGGACACCCAAAATATTGAACCAAGAACTAGTACCACTGTCTACAGAAAATATATTAGAAATAGGAGAAAACCAGCTACCAGAGGAAGGTTGGCTTTGAATTGCTTGCACAGGACGGCTTGCGATTGGCATCGGTGGCGCCCAAATTGCGTTAACATATCCTTGAGTTGTAGTAGAGGGTCGGGGCGAGGAATGTGTCACTACAAATGTGCTAGATGATGGACTATGTGATGTCGACTTTACTGGAGTCACTGTAACTAAATGTGATGTTTGTTGAGTTTGTTGGGTCTGTTGAGTATGTTGTGGTGTGTGTTGTGTTTGGGTAGACATCATTGGATGTCCAGTTATTAGAACTGGTCTGTTGACTGATTGAGCGGTAACTGGATTTTCAAGGGTTGTTGTATCAGAAGTGAGAGTACTGGTCATCATATGTTCGGGAGAAGTTGTCGTTACGATTGGAACTGGCCAAGGAGTAGTTGGTGAGGTGTGCCACTTTGTTATTCCAGCCACTATTGGGTATATCGGGAATTGAGTGGTACTTGTCATTGGATACACTGGTTTAGGTCTGCCGTCTTTCATGGGCACAATCAGATTTTTATGCAGTATTGTTGTGTTTGGCGGTAATTTGTTTGAATGTCCGCTAGAGAATGGCGGATCCAATACAGTGATACCCTCAGAGTATATCTCCTCCGGTTGTCTGATTCTGTTTGCATTTACTGTCATAATCTTCATCGGAGGCCTCTTTTGATGGCTTACTGTTGTCATATATGGCGGCCGAACAGTATAAATCGGAGAGGAGGTAATACTTGAAAGTGTGGGCACTTCTGTGAAAGATTTATCTGATTCTGTGTTAGACTCTGGTGTAGTGAAAACCAATGCGTATTCAGTACTCGTCAGCTTTTGTCGGGTAAACATTGGAAACGAATGTTTGTACTTATGATTACTGCTTATAACTACCGGTATATCATCTGATTCTTGGGATGTTGGGGTCGTTGTGTTGATTGTCTGAGAGTCTGTGACAGTATTTGTTGGAGAAGAAGACAGGATAGTAGTCGAAGATGTACTTGATTTAATCGATACAGTGCTCGGAGGGGTTGTCGTTTTGATTTTGCCAGGAAAAGGTCGTAAAAACACTGGTCTGTGATTATTCCTTACAGGAGTGGGATATGTTTCGGTGGAAGTAGTGGTAGTGACGGGAGTTCTCATTGCTGTCACTAATGGTGCTAAAGAGCCAATTCCTGTTATAGTTTGTGGGAACAGTAATTGTGGCGCAAGAGTTGGCTTAAGTGTAGTTTTATTTGGCTTCGGTTTATGTATTATTAGGACACTGTGTGCTAATTGTGTGTCCTGTGGGGAGACGTCAATCACATTCAAAGATGGAGAAAATAGTTTGTTGGTGTCGTGAATGCTGGCCCTCTCTTCGGCGCTTAATTCAATGTCATTTTGAGGCACAGTATCAACATTCGCATGAACTTCTCCATCAAAGCCCTGTGCCGGCTTTGCTGACTTTTCATTGATCACATTGTTGAGTATGGCCTGGCGTTCCTCGTTCTGAAGCACTGACAGCAGATAATTATAATTTAGATTGTATTGGTCTGAATATAGACTACTCTCTGAACGATTGTATGCCGGATAGGGTCTATGGAAAGGGTCAAAACCATTTTGATTAAGCCGTTGTTCATAGCTTTTTGTTCTTCGATTCCCTTCATTGAGTCTATTGCTGTTACAGTGAATGGGTCGCCATAATAGCCATGTTATTAGAATCACTTGTAAACAGCATCCGATTCTAAGGTTTGGCAAAAATGAAAAATCATTCAACTGATCAAAAATATATGTCTCACAAAAATTTTGTACAATGAACTAGTGTATTATGTGCACTCATAGTTAACCAAGAAACTAATTCTGTGAAAATAAAAAGCCACTAATTTTCATTCTAAACATCTATCAATAATTAAGGGGTAGAGAAGTCTTACATTCAATTCAAACAAACTTTAAATGTTGTTCACAACTATTCTATGCTTTTTTGTACTCAATTAACACAATCGTTGAGATTGTATTCACTTAACTATTTTTGAGTCTAAAGTTACAAAAAAAGATAATTTGAGTGACAAAAAACAAAACCATTCAACAAAAATAAGAGATAATAGTGAGAATTAGTTAAGTTTCATAATATTCAAGGTGAATTATGAGCACTCGGCTACCTGTGTTTCCGAACAATAGTCTGTGAACTTTATATGTAGTCTAACGTAAAGCTATGCAAAAAAATCACGAAAACTCTCTTATAAATGAAAAAATAAAACATTTAATAATATTATTATTTAACTCATTGTCATTAAAATACAGACAAATGAATAAAAGTCATTAAAAAGCTTTTTATTATTCACGCAAAAATGGGAAGAATAATGGACAGAATAACAGAGAAATTCATGTTTTCTTCAAATGACAAAAGATTGCGAAAATTATATGCATTTATGCCTTAGATGTAAATCATCGGCAGTTCCTTATGTTTAACTCAATTTATTATTTTATTACTCGATTCAATTAATTCGTGCACAGCTTTCACAAAAAAATATTGAGTGAAGAACTTTTATTAAGACTTAACGAATACTTTTATTATTATTATTTTCAAAGAAATTAAATTATTTCCGAAATAATTGTCTTCCGATAGAAGTCAATGGCAATGATTTGAAGCAAATAAATAAAAATTCTTTGATATTCAAGAGTTTTATCTGATTTCAAATCTTAGTTTAAATGATATTCAATTGATGGATAGATTGATTGATAAGAAGAATTGACATGCTAAATTAATGTTACATTTATAATGTATTTTAATTAAATGAAATTCTTGGAATTAGTTTGAAAATATCAAAATAAAATTACCTTTGATTGAAAAGTTGATCCTTAATCGCACTTTTAATCAAATCCATAATGAGTTGAAAAATATATCAATTTTGAGCTCACTTTGAATATTAGGAAATATTAAGTAAAGACATCATAAAAAGAGTTATTTCTGTAGACTTCCTCTCGGATTGAATATTCGTCGATATATTGAAATTTGATTTTCAATGACTTTTGGATCACATTCTCAAAAGCAATGTTCAAAAAATAAAGTTTTATTTGAAGTTTGAAAAGATTTTGAGCTAAACTACAGTTGAGTCGATTCGCAATTCATTGAGTCGTTTGACTGAATAGTGAAAAGCGAGTGAAAAACTTATAAAACTTAACGCTAAAGAAGTTTCTGATTCCTGACATCTATTATCAAAGCGTCTGCTATTTTAAACTGAAAGCCGAACAGCACTGCCGTCGACGAGTACGAGTGGTCGGACAGGTTTGCCAGAAATTGTTACATGAAATTAACACATATATAGATATGTTTATAAATGCCTTCGTCTATAGAACGAGATAGTAGTTCAGTTGTTCTCAGGTGATTCCGGTGCGGGTGCGCCGGTCAGGTGCGCATATTTGACCATAAATTCAATGTATGAGCCAAACAGTCAAACTAATGCCCTATAATTTAATTAAATTCATATTAAATTCAATATTAGAGCAGTTTTTATAATAAATAGTTTGAAACTTTTTGTTCCGCTCTTTTGAATTCTTAGACAATTAATGTTTTTCTTCTTAAAACTAAAGGTATTGTAGAGCACCTACACTCATATGTCAACTATAGCATGTGAGTTAGCACACTTTGAGACTTATAATTAAGGAAAACCTTGAAAAAGTTCACCAACTTATCAAATCAATGATCGCATCCAATCATAAAATAATATTAATTGAAATCAAATATAAATTTAAAGTTCAAATTGAATTAATTTAATTAAAGAAATTTTAGTTTTAAGAACATTTTTAGTGAATCTGAGCCCAAGTCTTACCTCAAATCAAATTGATTTGAAATCAATCGATCAATGAATCGGTAGTTTCATTAATTTTGAAATGAAATTCATATTTAATAAAATCAATTATAATTGAAATTTATTTTCATAAATGGGATAAATCTTTATAATATTTTGCGCTATTAATCAAAATTAAAGTCAAATTGAATGAGAAAAGTAGGAAATCTTCAAATGATTTTCAATCTAATGCTAAGAATATCTTTTATGACATGTCTTTTAAAAAACAAAACAAACGCTAAAAACTAATCGAAAAATTTCATTCAAAAGACTTTAATATTGAAATTATGGCACTTTTATCGAACCATTTTAACTGATCTTAGCTCTTCGTGAAATATAACCTGTCTTTAATTGAGAAATAAATATTTTCCTAGATATTTTTCATGTCTTTTCTAATTGCAGGAATAAATAACTTTTTTCAATCAAAGGCTCTTTTGGTTATAAAAGAGATAAACATTTTTTTGTATTCATTTTAATCAATGAGACCCTAAAAACAATTTTTGTTGTCTTAATGGAAAACATTTCAATCAATAAATTAATTGATTTTTACGTCTGTTTACATAAAAAGCTGTAATCTTTTTGAGAATAAATTTATTAATCAATTCATTAAAAAAAATATTTTCAAAGCCTATCCTTTTTGCCAATAAATTACAAGTTTGAGGTTCAACTCTATAACATTTTGTGTAAAATAACCAAGCTTTCTAAGGAAACTATAATATTTTCAAGGCCTTGGCATAAGAAGTAGTTCACCGACCCATAAAAAATTTTCTAATGTCATATTCCGCCCTTTTCTTCATTATTCATGAATTTTGAGCTAAAATTTAAATCATTATTTGAGGAAATTCTCACAAAGTTTATAAAATGAGTTTTAAAATATAATAGATTACTTAGATTAGATTAAATGACAATCAATTTGTGGTACCCGTTGATAATCTCTGGTTCTTCACGTACTATGAATAGATTAAAAACTACAAACAAAACTAATCTGAAACATTCAAATCTTTTCCTAAATTAAACTGACAGTTAAGAAGACCCAGAATTCGGTCAAATGATTTTGACTTATTGATTTTGACTACGAATAATGGGAAAGTCTGTTCACTTGGTTCCCATTCAACGCTAATTTTCATTCAATCACATCAACAGTACTTCCAAACAATTGTTTGTAATGCAAATAAAAATTGAATAATCTTGGCAACTCATCAATTAAGTCAGGAGTAAAAAATGCAATTTCATGAAATTTTTTTTAAAGCAATGGGAAAACAAATAAAAACAAACAAACATTGAATTATTTTTTTTGTAAGGCTATAGAAATTCAGATTAATTGCAAACTTCTTTAGAAATTAAAACCTTTGATACTGTTTTCAACTTTTCTTTTAAATACATTTAATCCAATAAAAGACAGAAAATGTTTTTGATTAAGAAAAATGTGTTTAAATTAAATGAATGCGAAGATTAATGAAATAAATTTTCGTTTAGTTTTGAGCCACACTTTAGATGTCACTAATTCTGGTTAAATGAGAGAAAAGTTTTCCCAATGTTTTCAAACTACTTGCAACTTATTTTGGATTTGAGGACTAATTTTCGATCTTTTTTGTCGCCTTTTCTGCAGAGGAGTCACTGTTCTATAAATAGTAATTATTATTCAATAATTAAGATTAATGTAATGCCGACGACAAAAAGCAAGAATAATTTCCTCCAACTTTAGGAATAGTGCATAAAATTTGGGGACTTATGACGAATCGAAATGATATGACATATCATATCATGGATTGCTATTAACACAAACATTAATAAATTTCTATCGAATATTAATGATGTTGTGATCCAATGCCTAATAGAAAAGTGTATGAATTGAGCGAAAGTTAGGCCATATCCTAATATCGTTGAGAAATGTCCAAAATTGATTGAGCCATTTGGGAATATCCAGCAAAATATTTGCTAAATTATAGTCAGACTTTAGCCTTAAAGAAGTTTTTCTTGAATTTGGCTTTGCGTTGGTTTTAAGCAGAAATTATATCACTATTTAATGTAATAAAAATAGATTTTTGAGGTCTCCTACTATTGATCAGAATATAAGGTCGAGAAGTAGAGTAAAAATTGAAGGAATAATTTTGCTCTGAAGAGCTATTACCAGACACTGAGTTCTGTGTCCGCAATATATTGTCTAAACTGCAAACTAGAGTACAGTATAATAACGAATATATTGTGTAGAATCCAGAATATAATATACAGAATAGATATAATAACAGAGAATATATGTGCAGATTCTTATATAGAATGGAGTATTTTTATTAGTTGCTAGGGGAGACAACACTTTGGCACAACTTTCACCAGAGTGTCTGCGCCGACACACAAACCGATTGCAGTAGTCGTCGGCAAAACCACCCAAACTTAGTTTCAAAATACTTTTTTCTCTAACGCGTTATTCTGTATATCAATACTAAGATTATATTATAGCGTATTATAGCACAGGTATTACTCAAACCTTACAATGAATTATAATATATTATCAAAACTTTTACTTTTTGTAAATTCAATCAAATGATTGCATTTATTATTATCTATTGTTTACCACACTTTTAGTCTTGTTGTTGATCTTCAGTTGAATGTGCTTTTAAACCGTGTCATCGGTTCTGTGTTTGTGTTATGCAATCGCTGTTTATTATCACTTTTATTGCCAATCATGACATCGGAGCCAATGCTATCACTTGTGCTCTTTTGGCCGATTATTGACTCAATTAATATTGAAATAATTGGCGAAATTGACTCAAACATCAACTCCTTTCAGATCAAATCTATTGTCTAAATATTCGTATTAATCAATAATTTTATATCTGAATTGTGGTCTCTTTGGTCGTCGATCTGTCACTTGTATTTCAACTATTGATCACCGGATCAGTTGACGGGTGTTCTCTACAACACCGTCTGAAAGCATATTAACTAGCATGTTAAGATGCCTGGCGGTCGCAGAGGGCTCGTTGCTCCTCAAAATACTTTTCTCGAGAATATTATTCGCCGATACAATTCATTACGTAAGTAATGAGTAGTCTTTATCTACTCTCAAACCAAACCCTTATTTGTTTTTCCAATCAATTAAACTTTGCATTAAAAAAAAGAATATATAGTCTCAGAATATTCTGTGCCCAACACTCACTTACCTATCATTTTCACCACAATTTCAAACCAAATCATTTTTTATAAGAATTTTACGCCCAATCAGTTTTGAGAAATACCTTAAGTTTTAAATTCCTTCAAATATATTGTTTATAATCATAAAAAGGTCTCAAATTATTTCTTTAACAGAAAACTAAACGAAAAGATTTTATTATAACATTTCATGAAATTCTATTGAATTACTTGAAACAAAAGTAAACTTTAATGTAATTCAATTTTTTTCATTTGTCTTATTCTGCAATTCTGTTAGCATTTTGTTGTTCAAAATAAATTGATTTTCTCTTCTATTCCTCTATTTTCTACATTAATATAAAATATTTTCTCATATTATTGTATACAATATTATCAGATTGTCATAGAGTACATTCAAATTCAATTTTCGAATTCAATTTCTTTAGAAACTTTTTGCACATTCTTTTGGTCTCATTTTTCTTCCTTTTTCTTTGAGTATAGAATATATTAATAGAAGTCAATCGAAGTTTTCTCTCGTTTTCCCCCCTTTTGAACAAAGGTTATGAAAATTTAAGAAAAAATATCCTTTCATTGGAATGTTTTTACGAAAATGTGATAAAAGCCAACTTAACCTTTAATCAAATATGCATTCAATGGCTTTTCAATTGAAACATTTATGCCAATCGATTAATCTTTTTTTCAAGGCCTAGGTGTATTTGCTTATTATTTTCAATCTGTTCATGGTATTTATTTCTGTGACTATTTCCTGATAAAAAATAAAGTGTTTAGAAAACAATAAAATTGGTTTTTTGCAAGAATTTAACAGAAAATCAATGTTTTGAGAATATTGTATGAAATTTATTGCAAACAAAACAATATAGAGATTGACATTAATTTATTTGCGCCATTAGTCCATCAATTTATCAACACTTCTGAAGAATAGATGATAAAACATATATTTTATATGAGGTCTCAAACAATAATCTTCTTTTGAAATGATATCCGAAATTTATTACCAAAAAATTGATTGCAATAACAGAAAGCATTGTTTTTCATCGACTGATCGAAAGCCCAGAAAATCATTCGATCAACAATTGAATGGATGAGTCCTTCTCTGTCCATATCTAAAGTTCAATAATAATATTAATATAAATTCTGTTGAACTGAAGGTGAAAAGCATTGATCAAAAATTGCCAGATAAAAAAGATTTCAAAAATCATTTCTTTTCAGTTATGGCTAACTCTAACACTGAAGTACCTAATCGTATGGCTATCGCTGATTGTTAGCAAAGATTCACTTTTTCTTTAGAAAATTGAAAAACTTTCTTCAAATGGATTTCTGTAACGAATGTTCTGTAAATTTCATGTCTCGAATAGCGAGTAAAATGACTATAATTTTAGTGTATTTCCTACTGTTCCAGTGGTAATGGCCATACTTGATGTTACATATTTTTCTTCGATTGCGGTCTAAAAACTTGAAAATATTTGGTAAATGGTCTTGGGTCAACATTTATTGACACTCATTGTTAGTATCGATGACCTGAATCTCTACTTTTTTGCCATTTTTATCAGAAGTAAAAATCTTTTTCTATTATTTAATGTTTAATTCAGTCTATAAATAATATGATTATATATATCTGAATGTTACCAAGCTCACTCATTAAAATGGCTTTAAGAACTTGTTTTAATAGTGTACCCCTTGGCTGTGTTTAGTATAAAGTAAATGAAAAAGCTTTTTCAGTTTAATGCAAATATAGAGTTCAGTATTCAGTCAATTGTAACAATTTGTATGAATTTCTTTTCAAAAATCACTTATTCTATCACTCAATCGACTTATTTTCACAATTGAGTGAATTAAATCATATGATGACCTCAGCCCTAATTTCGTATACAATAATTATCTAAATTCATAGCTTATAATCTTAATCCAGTAATGAATGCATTTATATTATCCTTAGTTACAAAGTGACTCATCTAAAGATGAAAAATTGATATTTCAATGGTTAACAGTGATTGTCATTGATAACTCGCAAGAATTCAAATGTCAATGGCCCCACCCCTTGCCATCATCACAGATAGAAACAGTTTTATTGTTATTTTTTACCCTCTATTTAATGGTATTTTTTGTCAGCATTTTATGCAATAAATTTGATTGCATTTCAATTAATCTAAAAGTATTTTTCAGTTTTGTTGGTATTATTTGCATCGAAAATATAAAAACATTCAGAAATATAAACATCGAGTCAAAGAGTAATAAATAATTAATTTTTTTTAATTAAAATGATTTCAGTTAAACAAATATTTTAATTTTTTTTTTCTTAATTTATGAAAAAGCTCTGGTATTAGCATAAAATCGATTCCTAAAAAACCAATTGAGTCGAGTCTTATTGAGTTCTTTAGAAATATCTTAAGAAAGGGAAAGCCTTTGGACACAAATAACTTTTCTCACAGTATTAGAGATGTTTTAAGGCTTTTTGAGATTATGGGTAAGAAATTCAATAAAAAATTGTTAAAAATTGCGTCAATTGATCCGATGAAAGATGAAATTAATGAATAATTTTAAAAAGTTTATAAACTTTGCCTCAAAACTATTCGGAATAACTTTTTAAGACTGCAAAAAAAGAAAGTTGGAATTCTCGTGGGAGGCCTATCCTGCTCACCTCTGGATACGGCGAATAGTAAAGCCCTAACCTAATAGTATAGTTAGTTATAACAGAATTATTGCAATGAATGTAATTGCAGTGAAAGAACGTATATATCTATGAGAAGACTACAAATAGATTAGTCGATTGCGAGCCATAAATAAAGCTGTGGTCACGTTCTCAAAGATAAAAATGAAGAACCATCGAGAAAGTTATAATGGCGGCAATAAATTATTTGATCTCGATTACCTCTTTGATTAATGATTAAACAAATACAAGACACGACTGACACAAATCTGTTTATTTAGAGCAAAGTTTCACTTTTATTCAAATGTCAGACCTCTCGCCTGACATATAATTAGCATTTTATACAACATTTGAATTCATATATAGTTAATGGATGTGTGATTGCGACGACTCCTCCATTTAACCATAAATTTTATTTTAGTTGTAAACATCGGTTTACCCGAAATTCAGTAACTATTGTTTGAAGGCATTTGTTGACGACTTGAAGGGATCGATACTCTCTTCCCTAAGAAAGTAAACTGAATCCAAATAGTATTTCTAATATTGTGTGAACACCTGACTCAACCTATTAAGCAAGACATCCCCCGTTATTACTGTTGTATCTATCAATTTGTTTAACTCATATCATATTTCGTTCAACATTCATGTCCAGTATTTAATTCTCGACATCCCTTTCCAAACATGCCTTTTTTTAGAAGAATAGCAAATTCTAAGTGATTTTTATTCTAAATATTTGAGACAACGAAACAAAACTTTACTCTTAGAATAGAAATATCAGGAATGGACTGAAAATTGAAACTTTAGTCCTCTTTAAAGAGAAATTTATGGCCAAATATTTTGAAACTACTGAGAGTCAGCTCAGTTGGAATGATATGTCAAAAGCTAACCAAACGTGAAAAGAATTTCCAGTAATGGACAGAGAAAAACATTCAGAGAATATATAGAAATTTCAAACAATAGTGATATTGATCTTCAAGTTTGTAAAAATTCAACCATTAATTAGATTTGATTTGGCTTTTCGTGATTCTAATAGTTTTTGAGATCAACTCTACATTACTTTAACCAAACCCCTACTCTATAACTTTATAGAGTAGATGTGCTGAGCATCGCATCACTCAAACACTTTCTTTTGACCATTTCTTTTGTTTTAGGAGAAGATATTTTAAGAGAAAAGCAATTATTTTTCATTTAAGTCAGAATCGAGTTTTCATGACATTTACCGAACTTCTAAAAAACAAAACTCAAAACCATTTGGTTTTTAGTCTCAAATTATTTTTCAAACAAAGGTTTTTCTTTTTCTTTAAGAATCTGTACCCATATTTCAATTCTGTGTCAAATATCCAGACCTCGTGGACAGCATTTTAAAGCCGTCGAAAAGCGATTGACATTTATTTGTTTATTACAAAAAGGATAGAGCTGTCAACTTGCTTTACACCTTTTTCCAATTTTGCCTAATTTATCTCTTTTAGACATTTCTTTATTTTGAAGAAATGAGATCTTATTTTGTGATTCAAAGGATGAGTTCTTTCTTTATTATTAAAACTTATGTCAACTGATGTTTGCACTCATCAAACATAAGCCTTTATTCAGAAAGTGTTGCCTTAGATTAAGGGATGTATTACAGCCAAAGTAAATAATTTTAATCCAATGTATCAGAACTCAGTCATTATTCGAACTCTGTTTGAATGATAGAATCTATTTTTGCCGAATCTCACTTTATTCGACCATGCACAACATCTAAAAATAATTTAATGAATAATTAAATTAAAAGATTATAAAATTAAAATATATGTATAAAAGAATAAAAAAAAGTTTACTCCCTTAATATATTAAATAATTAAAAACAATTCTAAAAAAGCAGTGATGCAGAAGGGGGTATAGCCTAAATACTTCCCTAATTTTTTTGGACTGGAGGTATTCGGTTCAAAACTACCCCTCCCCTAAGAAAATTTTGGTCGACAAAGCTTGCAAAAAGTCCAAACTGTATTAAAAAAGTGCCCAAATTTTTCGAGAAAGTTTAACATTACGTCTTTGGACAGAGATTAAGTCTATGAAGGTTTTGGAAATTTCCCAATATTCCTATTTCCCCCTAATTTTGAAAATTTTGGGACCTTTTATTTCGAGGAGCTTCCGCATCATTGCTAAAAAGTCTATTTTTAAATAAAGAATTTTATTATAGACATTATAATAGCTTTTTAATATCATGCATATTTTAAAATTTCAAAAGAAATTAATTATATTAATTATCGAAAAATGTATTTATTAATTCTTTTTGGGGTAAATGCCTTCAACCATCAAAAGTTCAATTATTAACATTTTTCGGCGAAGCATTGCATATATTTGCGATGATCTGGTATTCGGTGAAAAGGTGTAAAGTTGTTTAGACTTAAGTTTTCTTTTCTTTTCGATTGAATTCCTTGAAGTATAAAAACGAGAAGTACTGCAAAAAAAATAATATTTGGAATAAGAAAAGAGTTGTTTTTCTATGATTTAGAGCTATTTGTTAATGTATTGAATGCCGAATAGACTGCGGTTTTATTAGATTTTTTATAATATAATTTTGGTATTTATTCTGGCGTTAAATCTTATAATAATACTCAAGAATATCGAACGACTCCTACATAACGTTCATTAAAAATTGATTAAAACCTCCAAATTGTAATCAAAACTAATAGAGAATTTGATTAAAATTTCATGAATCAAATCGATTGAATCCATTTGGAAATTGAATAAATCTAATTAAATAATCGAAACTCAATGATAATCAATTAAATGAAGGAATGGAGCAAAAAAATTGTGTTTTATTGCAGTTTAGTCATTCATTTCGTGTTAAAACAGAATTTAAGTCCAATTCAAAGATATTTAAATAATTATTTTCTTTTTACTCAAAACAGATGACAGAAAACCAGAGAAACTATTCAGTGAGTAATGAAACGGAATATTCCGTACAATAAATGTCTTATTATATCTTCTTCTGGGAAATAGAGGTTTGTCTAAAACATAACTCCCACTGAATTTTTCAAACCCTTAATTTTCAAACCAAAGGGACCAGAACTGCATTATTGGTTAAGATTCTCCTAGATCATTAGTAAATTTTAAATGTTCTTCTTATGGTTTATTTTTAGTAAAATTTTTCGTTTACATTATGCTCTTGAAAGTTTTTGAAAAATATTTTCAATATATTTATTGATTGCTGCAGAATAGTCAATGATTATCAAGGAAAGTTGATCATTCCTTGAATTATCGTTGAAGACTTTCTTACACCATTCAAGAATGGAGCTGAATGATGTTTAAGCTCCAAGATTTATGGGATCCAGAACATTTGAAAAATAGAGAGGGTATTTTTCCATAAACTAATGTTAAAAATATTGTCATTTTGGTAGTAGCCATTAGACGTAATTAGGCTAAATCCCCTTGCCCATTATTGAGTGGACCTGTATTTCAGTTAAATATTTTATTTCTAAATAATATTCTCATATTTGAAGCCTTCGTATATTAATATACAATATTAGTGTCAAAAACGGCTTCAGTTTATGATTTTTGCTGAGAATTTATTTGTCATTTATTTTATTTTCCAAATATTATAAATAAAATGAACCCACTTTTTGTTGCGAGAATTTTAATGATTGTTAGCTTTTGATAAGTGTTCAGAAAATATTTTAGTTATTAAAACATTCTTTGCTTTAATGTATTTGTAATTCAATATATAATATATTAAAACCAAAATAGCAAACAATTTAGAGTTGAGTTAAAAATAATTAATTTTTAAGTGAAATGTTAGAGACGTTATAACAACTAATGATATGTAAAGTCCAAAGTAATTAAGATTTTAACCAGATAAAAAACTTGGCTCAAAAAATGAATATAAATTAAAATTTGCCGGTATCATCTCAAACCTACCAGATTAAATTATAAGTGTTCTCTATTTTCTCATTTAATTGAGTTTATTTGAATATTTTCGGACAAAAATTATAACAAGAATTCACTCAAATATTTATGACTATTCAACACAAGTTTGGAAATTATTCAAAAATTGTTTAAATTATTACTTAAGGCAAGAGAAACACTAATATTTATTTTAATTGTGATAGATTCAGTTTGAAAAATATTATCATTCAATGTTTTATTGATTTTTATGTTTACCTCTGCCGGAATTTCATTACCAAAAGGGATATTTAAAGCCCACTGAAAAGGTATGGCTTTTTAATGAATTTATTTTCCATTGAAAGCGATAATTATTATTCAAAACTTATTTAATGATTAATTATTTTGTTATATAAACTATATATTTGTTTAGAAATTCAAATGAAATTCAAATAATTTTGTTTGAAATTAACCTTTCACTATAATTTTGCAAGGATAATCAAGTTTTAATTATCAAGAATGATATATTTGTCATTTAAAATATGACAACAGATTATAAAATACGTTATTTGAACAAAATTTCAATTATTAATTAAGGATTAAATTAAATGAGAATAAGTATTCTTGACTTATATTGTTTGCAAACAATTTCATTATTAATTGCATTTATTTTTGAATTTTAATTTAGTATTTCATTAATTAATGAAAAATTCTTTTTATTACGAAATTTGTTGAATATATTGAAAATGTTTTGTTTTTTAGATCAGAATAAATAATTTATAATTAACAAAATGACTCATCAAATGATAAAAATTATAAATAACTAATTATTTTTGGGTTTCCTCAAAGTGTCTCAAAGTATGACTAACCAAATAATCAAATAAATACTTCATTTGTCTTATATTAAACTCAACACTACATATATCAAAATTGTATTCAAATAAGGATTCGGTCAAATTTAATACAATTTCTTTTTGTTGTCATGTCATTCATTTCTACATATAAATTGATTATTGAGCATGCAATTTCAATTTATTTGTGTCAAGCTTGTCTAGCAAAGGTCAAACTTGTAGGCTTAAATTTGCGGTCTCTCTCTCTCTCTCTCTCTCTCTCTCTCTCTCT
>JAQFZI010000449.1:0-16105 GCA_034695605.1 Eupelops occultus | reverse complement strand
TTTGGTTTTGAGTTTTTGAGAACAGAATCGAATTAGGGATACAATCGAGGGGTACAAAATCGAGGCTAAACTGTATTTCTCTGAAGAGATAAAAATATTCTGATATAATTGAATCTGTAAAGAAATGTGCTAGCTATTCATTTTTAAATCTATAAGGAAATTAGATTGTGTAAATGTTACTAGCAAAAGCTATGAAAAGCCATGAAAAGCAGGATTATATAAATTATTATGGGTATTTCATAAGTTTCTATACTATATGTATATTGACTTTAGCGTTATGTTAGACTCAAAATATTTTGGTTATTCCCTTTTTGTGGAATGACATTTAATTTAAAACAGATGGTTATTATATTTACTTTTCATCAATTATCCGAATTAATAATGAATCAGGATTAAATCTTGTTTCATTTATTATTTGGTATTAAACTTATTTTAATTTAATTCATGTTTAGATTCAATTATTTGGACTGCAGTTCCGATTCGGAGAATACCAGTGATGACGAAGATATGGACACAGGTTCTGATTTCAGGAATTTAGAGTCATTTCAAAAGAGACACTTCCGGAAGAAGTTTAAAGTGAAGCGACGCAACAGTAGAGTTAAACCAGAATCACAAGAGAACAGCCCTAAGAAGCAAACAGTTTCTTATCGTGAGTTTATTTTGCATAATAAGGCTCCCCTTTGGAACGAAGTGAGTCAAGTGTATCAGCTCGACTTCGGTGGTCGTGTCACTCAGGAATCGGCCAAAAACTTCCAAATTGAATATCAAGGAAAACAGGTATAGACTGGACACTATTTTATTCATTTAAATTTTCAATTATATAATTGTAGTTCAGACAAAACCACTATATTTTTCATAAAATATTGTTACCTAGCCGTATTTACCCCACCTTACTATGAAGCCTATCAAAGTTACCTTAAGTATCTAAAACTAAATTGGTTCACAAAGATTAAAGTTATCTTTTAATGGTTTGGTAACTTTAAAGGATTAATAGATATTTTATAGTTTATTAACTTTATTATATTTGGCGATTTAAGAAACAGATTATATAAAATTGTGGCCAAATGTGTGGCCAAATGTGTGGAGAAAATATTTAAAGAATCATTTGAATAATTCATAGCAATAGTGGTCTTAACGCTCATAAATTCAGTGAATCAAGGAAAAAATTTATTTTAATCATAATTTGGTTTATGAATACTATTATTCTTTACTCCAATTATTATTATTATGAAAGCACGTAAAGTACAATACAATGTACAAGTATGTATTTGATGGTACATTAACCCATCACTTAACTCTTGATATTATCAAAATATGATTATATCTATTAAATATTAAAGAGATTATGAGATTAAATGATGTCAAATGAATTTATGTATTCTTCATATCTATTATTTACGAATAATAGTATATTAAGAAACTTTATTTTAGATATATTTTGGTTTTGTCTAAATATAACCATAATATCAAAAGAATTACACCCAGAAAGAAAAACAAAGTTGATTTCTGACTAAAAGTTCAAAGCTTAAAATGAATTAAAGGATTATTAATCTCAAAAACATTGATTAATAAATTAATAAAAAATATTTCTAAAGAATATAATTGTTTGACAGGTTATGCAATTCGGCCGAATCGATGGCAACGCCTATACATTAGATTTTCAGTATCCGTTCAGTGCATTACAAGCTCTGGCCGTCGCTTTGGCTAACGTTACACAACGTCTTAAATAATTAGTCATTCATTAAGTAATGGATTAGGTTTTAGATAATCGAAGATTAGGTAACAAAATATTGTTTTATTGATATTTTCATTGCCTTCTATTCATAAGTAAAATATTTCGATTGAATTCAGAGTTAATTTTAGTTAAAATATAAAAAGATATCAAAAGTATTTTATTTTAATTTATGTGAAAATTCTTGATATAAATTATGGTATTATTCCTTCAATTTTTAAGTCTTTTCTTTTGAAATGTTTTTTTTACATTAAATTTTTGTTAAATGAAACTAATTTTTTAGTTTTCATTAGAAATAATTTCTTTGACTTTAATTACGAGTTATTCTGTAATTCAAAGATAAAAATTAGTTTTTGTTATTAGAATTTGAATTAGAATTTTGTTCTTCGACTGAATTCTAATTTTCATTTCATTAGTCATTTAAGACATTCATTGGACTTAAAAATTAAGATTTGTTTTGTAAAAAACAAATTCTATTTTATATGATATGAATATAATTTATAAGAATTTAATTTCAAATTTATTACACAATTAATTGAATGCTTTTCTCAGAATTTCATTGAAAGACAAAAATTATATCCAAAAACAATAGTCGTTTGAAAAGATGTACAAAAAAACGGTATATAAATAATAACTTAGAATTAGTTATAATATTATTTTAAATGAAACTAAAAGTGAAAAAATTCTAATTAATTATTAAAATTGATTTTTAAAAATTATAAAACCGTTCCATTTATTTAAAAATATTGGACTTAAATACCCAATAGTTAAAGACAACTATCTTTTTAATCGATATCAATGGTCTCAACACTATTAGTGGTATTATTAGGAGTTATAATAGTCGTCAGTTTAATCTTCTTTCGCGGAATCAAAATATTAGGAGTTTTTGAGCCCAATTTAGCTGCTATTGGCTGACAATTGCTTTGATTTTGAGAAGAGCCCAATGGTTTGGCAATCAGTTCTGGTGTAACCTCTGAGGGCTTAAAAAATGTTGTAATGGAAGGGGTCGACACTTTTGGTTTACTTCTATCGATTTCAGGTGTTGTTTCAACCGTTGGAGTCTGTTTGGCCTCTTTTTTATTGTTACTAACGGGTGAAGACGTCTCCAATTCCTCAAAACAATGTTTAGGGCCGTCGTATGGAATCCCAATTTCATTCACTTCAAAAGTAATGAAAGTCGCGAAACCATCGGTGGAACTGACGATCAACATTCGACCGTCGGGTGACCATGATATGTCAGTTAATCTCAAATAATGTATTTGAGATACCTGTGCGAAAGGTAACGATTGTTGTGAATCATAAAATAGGACAGAATCTTGAGCGGCCACTGCGAAGACTATTCGATAACCAAATCTGTGACAATTGAATTCAAATTAAAGATAATTATCTTAAAACTGATTGCTTTACGTACGGAAAAGGATTCTCCAGATTTTCGCGCAATTGAAACAGTTTTGGACAACAACTGACTGCAATCGTATACTTCTTTGACGGCAAACAAAATGAAGGCCTGATATCAGATAAATGCAAAACAATAAGAGAAGAGTTAAAGTTTTATCGATTTCTTACTTATTAATAGATTTTCGTTCAAAAATATAAGTGGTATTAATGTATTTATTTGAGTCCTCGTTATTATCACTGTTTTCTTCATTATTCTCGAGAATACCTGAGGGCGCGATCAGTAACTCTCCGCCCGGAGTGAAACTCAGTCTACGACAGAAAGATCGAAGAGTGTCGTCATAGAACAGACGGGAAGTTTTATCGTCTTCGGTACGCATCCGATGCACTCTATATGCTGTTCGACCAGTTTTTGAGTCAAGTATTCGCATACTTCTGTCGGCTGATAAAGTGGCCAACCATTTGTTCATTGGATCCCAAGTGACGCCCTGAACAAAGCCCTTATGTTCTCCAATTTTATATAATGATTGTCCCTTATGTATATCCCAAACAATAGCTGTGTTGTCCACCGAACCAGAAACTAGACGCTGACCATCAGGTGACCAACAAATGTCACTGACATCTTGTATGTGTCCCCTCAATATTTTATAGGGTTTCCAAACTTCAGTTGCGATCTCCTCTTCACCAAAAATAGGGTTTGAATTGGGTTTTACACCCATTAACTCTTGAGGAGTATCCAAATCTTCTAAAATTTGTATTTCATCGTCAGATTTGTCGGTTTTTTTGGCACAAAATTCTTGTCGTTTGTTAACCGCCGGAGAATTTATTTTTATTTGCTTTAACTCTTGATTCTCGTTATTGTCGTCCATTAGTTTCCAAATGTATATGAAGTTGTCGTCATCGCCGGCGGCCAACAGATTATCGTCAGCTTTGGGGGAAAATCTGACCACATTTACAGGTCTCTGATGTTTAGTCAAATCCGCCAAACATTCGAGCGATACATTCGGCGGATGTTTGGTTGACACCGATTTCGAGTCACTTATTTGCTTATCATTGATTGTGGCCTTCCATACAATAATATGAGAGTCGTTACCACTTGTGGCCAAACGATAAGACACATAGTTTTCGGTGGCCGTCAGAACTCGATTTTGAATGTCAACGCTTAGCACTGGATCTCTATTATGCCATGAAATCTGTGGCGTAAAAGATCTCATTTTCACTCAAATATATACCAAAACAAACTTCAAAACAGCCGAAAACTAAAACAAATTGTTAATAAAATGAACTGATTATTAAATCTAATAAAACGATAAATAAATATAATTTTATTATCAAATTATACGCTTTTAAGCGCAAAATGATTTCAATGAATGAATGTTTTAATGAAAACAATTTATACTAAATTGACGTAAAATATGGATTAAACACAATTGTGAGACAATTGCGCGAAAACATTGTCACAAATAATTGACAATAAGTTTTCGCGCAATTCTCGTATATTTATTCAATAGTTTACGTCAATTCAATTCCCATACCTTTTATTGAAATTCAATACAAAAATATATTTTAAATATTTTGGGTTTAGACGTCATTTTCGACTATTTTTTTAAGATTTTGAGATATTTTTTTTCTTGAATAATGTTTTTCTGCAAATTTTCGAAGAGAGAAGTATTATCTTAAGATAAGTGATGGCACCGAAGAGTAATAATGTTGAGGACAGTCAACATATCTTCAAAAATGGAAACTTAGTTCGGCTGTACTTAAAAGACTTCATGTAAATTGTGTTTAATTGAGTTTATTATTCAATTTATGAACTGATTTGTGTTTAGGACATATAAAAACGTCGAATTAAAGGCGGGCCCCAACTTGAACCTGGTTTTAGGTCCTAACGGTACGGGTAAGTCAGCACTTGTCTGCTCCATAATTATCGGTTTGGGTGGCGATCCTTCCAATACTGGACGCGCCGGACATTTGGGTCAGTTATGTGTTTCCCTTTGGTTTTGTTTTCTATTTTAAATTTTCAATTAAAAGGCGAATACATTCGTTTCGGGTGTGACTCAGCTCTGGTCGAAATTGAATTATTCAATGAAAGACCAAATGATAAGAACTTTTTAATTCAAAGAGTGATTCATTCGCGACAAACGACCGGAAAGACTGAATACAGTTCTAGTTTTAAGTTGAATGGAAAGGACACGAACAGAACTCATGTTCGGGACTTTATTCGGGGCCTTAATATAAATGTCGATAATTTATGCCAATTCCTGCCTCAGGAAAGAGTTATAGAGTTCGTCAAAATGGACCGGAAAACACTTCTTGAGTGTACGGAAAAAGCCGCCGGAAGTGAAGATATGTTTGACTCTCACCAGAAAATCGTAGATTTGAGTAAATCTATTAAAAGACTGAATGAAATGAATGCCGACCTCTCCAACCAAATCGCTACCGAAACAGAACTCCAAACCAGAGCTAAGGAAGAGTTGCGAAGGATTGAGGAAAGGGATAGATTTAAAGATGAAATTGAATGGTTGCAGAAGAAGAAACCATGGATTGAATACGAAGACAAAAGACTTGAATATTCGTCCGCTAAGGACAGCCTCATTAGCAAAAAAGAAGAGTTCCAAAAAGTGACGAAGAGTTTAGATCCACTCAAAGCCGAAACAATTACTGCCCGAACCCTTTTAAACGAATGTCAGGTCAACAAAACAAGTGCTTTGAATGACTTGAAAAAGGCCTCCAAAAACATCGAACCCATCAAATTTAAAATTGAATCGACTTTCGATAAAATTAAAGACATTAAAACCTCTTATTTCGAACAAATGGAAAACGAAAATAAACGTAAGAATAAAGTGAAACAATTAGAGACAGAGTTGACTACTTATCGGGAACAATTTGAGGACATTAGTGAAGACAATACTGATTTCGAAGGGAAGATCAAAGAAGTATTAAAAGAATTGAATTCAGTTAACGCAGACATCACCAAAAATAGTCAAGTTAATATGAAATTCAAAGAACAATTAGAAAAACATGTTATTGAACGCAATCGATTGGATGCCCAGAGAATCAATTTGGAGGATGTATTTCGAAGACGTTTGGATAAACTGAGACAATTCAATGTGAATGCAGGCAAAGCCTATGACTGGCTGTCCAATAATAAGAATCGTTTTAAGGGAACAATATATCCCCCGATTATGACTCAAATTAATTTGAAACGCATTGAATGGTCTAAATATGTTGAGTCCGCCATTTCTAACAATGATTTAATTGCATTCATTTGTGAGAATAAGGATGACCTCAAACAGTTTACTCAAGCAATTAAACAAGAACTAGACATTAGGGTAAATGTAGTGTTAGCTCCCGAACAGAATGAAGATGATTTTACTCCAAATTTTAATATTGAAGACTATTCATCATACGGTTTGTTCGCCACTATTAAGGATATGTTTACCGCTCCCAATAAAGTGATGGCATATCTGTGCAAAACATCACGTCTTCATTTAGTACCTGTTGGTGACAACAGAACCGATGATATGTTCCAGGATTTGATACAAAATTCCAATTTTAGAAGAGTTTATTCGAATAAAAACATATATAATATAATTATTTCTCGTTATGACGGGAAAAAAGTCATAAATACGGACACAATCTCTGAGTCCCGGTTTCTCAATCTTACAGTCGATGAAAAAGAATTGGAAACAATTCGTCAAAAAATTAAAGATTTAAACCTAAAGTTGTCTGAAGTCCAACAAAAGTGTTCAGAAGTAAACAAAACTTTGGCTGAACTTAACTTAAAGGCACAGGAATTGAAAGAAAAAAAGAGATTATTGGATAACAAGAAGAATGAAAAACGAATTTTAGAGACAAAAATTAATGAAAAGAAGGAACAAATTTTGAGAATTGAAAAGCAAGCAATCAATTTGCAGGATATTAAATGCAAAACAGAAGAAAAACTAAAGAAATTCGAAGAAATGCAAATGAAATCAATGGAAGAGTTGACTAAAAGTATCGCCGAATGCGTCAAAAAGAATGACAACAAATTAAAAGCATTTTTAAGCGAAACTTTGGCCCGAAAGCGGTCAGAAGTGGCCCAAAGGAAGTTTTCTTTAGTTTCAGACCAGTTTCAAGGTTTGAAGGATGAGTTGCGAAGACTCGAACAAACTTTAGACGATTTGAAACGTGAGGCCAAAGATTTGAGGAATAGAGCCAAAGATATTTCCGGTTTTGATGTAAATAATTGCGAAGAAGAGATTCGCCAGAAATTCGATTCATTGCCCAATAATATCGATGAAATCGATAACAATATCGGAACTCTTAGACTCAGAATGAATAGCATTTTGGATGCGGACGAATCGGTTAGAGATACTTATAATGAGAGGCAGAAGAATATAATTAAACGGCAAAGAGATCTCGAATCAAAGGCAAAAGATTTGGCCGACAAACGGACAAAATTAGAAGAACTAAAAACACGATGGTTACCAGCGCTCGAAGAACTTATCGGGAAAATTAACAATAATTTCGGAAATTTTATGGCTCGGATCAACTGTGCCGGAGATGTCTCTCTTTTTAAACCTGAAGATCCGGTTAGTCTTCAAAAATCTAATGAATTAATTTTGAATTTAAATCGATATTAAGGATTGGTTCGACGAATACGGCATTTCTATTAAAGTTAAGTTCCGTCAAACCGAACAACTCCGAGAACTGACTTCTTTCCATCAATCGGGTGGCGAACGAAGTGTATCGACAATGATTTATATGATAGCACTTCAGGAGTTAACTCGGGTTCCGTTCAGATGTGTCGACGAAATAAATCAGGTTTTTATTTATTTAATTAATTTTTGTTTTATTTTGATTTCCTATTTTTTGATTGATTTTTGTGGGAATGTAGGGAATGGATGAAAACAACGAGCGATCCGTTTTCGACCTCATCTCAGAGACATCGAGTCGTAATAATTCCCAATATTTCATGTTTTCACCCAAACTGTTGTCAAACCTGACATATACTGAAGAGATGACAGTTCACGTCATATTCAACGGACCATATATGGGGTTTGATTGGTCTCGTCTCGCATATGGAGAGGACAGTGACGACGAAGAGCTCAATATTTAATGTTTTATATCTGATTCTAAATATTTATTATTATATTTGATTCATAACTCAACGACTTTTTTATATTAAATATTTTATTTCAATTTAGAAAAGAATAAACTATTCTAAGTTCAATCCCATAAAATAGCCCCCAATTCACACCATTCCCCTCATTCCCTCCATAAAGTTTTAAAAGTATTGACCTTTGATTCAAGGATTGAAGGAAAGATATTTTGAAAAGTTTGTAATTGAATTGTCTATCAATGAGTGTCGCTATAAATGATAGTATCGTTTGAATAAAGCGATGAATTGTTCAAAAATAAAAATCTACTAAAAATTTTAGTCTAAAATATAACCACAAAAAAGTTGACTCCTTTTTATTTGTGTCTCACTTTTGAATTATGTTTTGACTTTAATTTGAATTAAGAGTTAATTGTCGAACAAGTATTTGATTTATACCAAAATGGTCGCCACTGAAGCAAAAGAAGCGCCGCAACAGATGAAGTGGAGGGCGACCCAATCCTATCAGCGCCAACAGAGTGGTATAAATGCAATATTCATTGGACCTCCTGGTGCTGGGAAAGGCACTCAAGCTCAGAATGTGAAACGCGATTTCGGCGTCTGTCAGTTGGCGACCGGCGATTTGCTGAGGGCCGAGATTAAGGCAAAAACTCCACTCGGAAAAGAAGTGGAGTCTGTCCTTAAATCAGGAAAATTGGTGGACGACTCTCTTGTTGTTCGTCTGATTGAACAAAATTTGGACCGAAAGGAATGCGCAAATGGTTTCCTATTGGATGGATTTCCCCGAACCTTAGGACAGGCTGAGAAAGTATACATCTTCGGCACTTATTTCGATAAATTAATAATCTTTGAATCTCAAAAGTTGGACCAATTGTTGGAAACCCGTAAAACAAATCTCGATTCCGTAATTGAGTTCAATATCGAAGACGAAATTCTTGTTAAACGGATTTGTGGTCGTCTTCTTCATGAAGCGAGTGGTCGCACTTATCACGAAGAGTTCTATCCGCCTAAGAAACCAATGACTGATGACGTGAGACTTCCGCTTATATTCATTAATATTGTTTTAATTCTTATAGCAATTAATGATTTTTAGATAACCGGCGAACCATTAAAGCGTCGCTCAGACGACAATCCGGAAGCTCTGCGAACCCGTTTGGAGGCTTTCCACAAACAGACCACTCCGTTAATCGATTATTATAGCAAAAAAGGTATTCATACAGCTGTGGACGCATCTAAATCGGCGACACAGGTATACGACTCTATTTTGAAGGCATTCAAAAACGCTAAATCTAAAGACCTGGTCCTCTTCGTATAGACATTTGTCGAGGAGGTAGTACTGAAACAACACTTGACTGCAATTTCTATGTTTTTAGCATTTATTCCGAAAATCTTCAAAAAGTTTCAAATTAACGCAAAATGTTTTCTTGTTTTTAGTTAAAAATTGTCTTTAAGTTTATCATTGATTTCATTCAATGAGTTTTTTTTAATTAATTAATTTAATGGTTTGAATGAAATAAATATATTTTTTACAAAAAAACATATTTTTCTGAATAAATGAATTTAAAATAAATATGAATTTTAATGAAGAGATGTATCGATTAAATCCAGTGGTTTATCGATAAGCGTTCCCTTAGGTCTTACTTTGGGGGCGACTTCTTCGGTAACTGTTTCTGCCTTCAACCTCTTTATCATTCCCTTCCTTTCCAACTGTTTTTCTATAATTCGTGCGTTTTCTGCATAACTGTCGGCCACTTCTCGGGCTTCGATCTCTTCTTCCTCTTCATCGACAGTGGAAACAGTGACTGAACTGAATTTTCCCATATCTTTGGTTCGTTTAGTAATCATTACTTTGCGTTCGGGTGCTGTCGATGCAGTCATTGAGGCCGACGTCTTCTGTGATGAATCACTGGTATTAGAAACTAACGAACCATTAATTATAAAATAGATATCATTATTGCGTTCGTTCTGATAGACAAGTCTTAGTCCACATTTTCGGCACATTTGCCGTATTTGTCTTTCAATGCCTTCGGGTCTCTGCAAATACACCACTTCTTCATTGGCCAAATCGACAGTCAATTTGTAGACATGTCGGCGACGGTCTATAACTCGAGACATGTCCTTCAGTCTGAGCGGCAGTTTATCCAAAGTGGTGTCCACTATTAGCGACATTTGTCCGCAAAGACAGTAATAAACATTAAGCGCTTTGTCGTCACTGTATTCCTCTTCGTCTTTGCTGTCACTGCAGACAATACTTCGCGAAACAACTTTTGGCATCTCTTCTCTCAGACAACAAACTATTTATTTATTAATTTTAGAAAATATTAACAAAAAACTGTTTAAAATTGGATTTTATTATTCAATGAAATTATTTACGAAATGTTTACAAATTTTTGTTAAAATGTGTTTCAATGAGTTTGCGTTAAAAAAGTTTGGAATTGAAAACAGCGCTAAACTATAAAAACTTTTTCAATAATTAATAAATTGTTATTTAAAATAACTATTTTAAGCGAAAAACATTTTGAATTTAGTTATAAATTTGTTGAATAAATGAAAAAATTATTACAGAAAACAAACGTTTAATTATTAATTATTATAAGAAATAACTTATTCTTCATTTTGAGTGAAATTTCGTTTCGGTTTTGAATTATCGATAAATTTGTTTAAATTAGTTTCGAATACAGCCATCAAATGATCGCACTTTTTGTTAATAATTAGTTTAAAGCAGTTTTATATTGAATTAGACTTACATTAACTCCGAGGTATTTTTCCATATCTTCGTTCGATACGTGAAATATTGGATTCACTTCAAGAGAAGAATGTCTTTCAGACAAACGAGTGATAAGACTTTCCTCATATAAAAGGATAGCCATCAGAGCGTCACATTTGGTGACTTTCAGACGAAGTGATAATTTTGCCATTGATTTGGATAATGATATCAAAGTCTCAAACGAAATGTGATTCAATTTTGAGCCACGAATGCGACGATTGGCCACATAGTAGTCGTGAAGCAGTTGGTCAACACTTTCACTCATTTTGGGCTCAATTCTTGCAAACAGTTCTATAGCTGACTGCCATTTATCAAAATTGAATGTCCCCTCACTTTCCGATCGATAATAAATGTAATCTTTTGTTAATTTTGGAATTCTATAAACCATTCCAAACACTTGCGGCCAAAGAATAGTTTGATTTCTGTTAAACTTTTGTTTGTATTGTCTCTCATCGATGTCGTCCTCAATAACCGCCCAAATGGTGGACTTGAGTTCAATTTCTGTGAGGGAAGGATCTGAGGGTTGACTCTGTCGGGCAATTAAATCATTTGTTTCGAGTGCGTGAAAGAGTGCCGTCCGCTCCTTATTTGGCAAATCATTGAGATTAGAGACACTTCCAATGATTGTTATTCCGTCGGCACCCAATTGTAGAGCCCCCGCATCGATCCAATCGAAGGGATTCTCTTTGTCTTCTCTATTCTTACCAGTGATTGGGATCAACACTGATTTATGTGAATACCGGTATTTACTGAAAAGGGAGGACCACATAAACAAACGGCGAATCATAAGTGTATCGTCACATATGACCAAAACTGAGGAATGATTTTTCTGTAATTTGTTTCACAAAATATTATTAAAACTTGAATTTAATTAATTATTTTTGTCTCACTTTTGGATATTCATTGAGCGATAAGAGGCTCAGAAGAAGTCCTAATTTTAATCTGAAGAACGAACCACTAATGGAAATATTGTCACCAAAAATGAAGGCCAAACTCAGCGCAAAACTATAATTGGATTCCTTTCGGTCTAAACTCAAAAATAAGTTAAAACATATATTAATTATATATTTATTGGTTTAAACCCTCATAAAGAACTCTGAAATCTTCAGGGAATTGATTCAAATATTGGCTGAAATCACCGATCAGTTGAGGAACGGGTCGACAAATCTTATCGAATGACAACAAAACAGATCCTGATTTGGTTCGAAGCAAAACAACTGATTCCAAATGTGATCCGTTATAAACACTTTGAAGTTCTTTTTCATTAAATATCTCGAGAAATACCGATATCTTCAATGGATTCAAACAGTTTTTATTGTCTTTGGATTCAATGTTTGCCAAAATTAAACGCTTTTTTGTAAAAACTCTCTGTTTTTTCTTTTCTTTGTAATTATCGCTTAAATTAAAGTCTGATTTGCGAATTGTTTTGAGTTTCCATTTCTCTGATCGTTGGCCCCCTTCGGATGTTCTCAACACATATTTGCGGCCAATATTTGAATCAAATGTTTGACTCAAAGAAACGATTTGTAAGAAATCGATTGAAAGCAAATCACTTGTATTTCTCTCAAATTCATCAAAAGTCTTCACATTTAGCCTAAAATCCAAAAATATTAGAAACAGATCTTAAGATATGAGAAATTTATTGGAATCGTTGCTTACATTTGCGGCAAATTCTTGTATTTGAGACAAAACCAAATCTTTTTATCGTTTGCTTCGATTCTTGTGTTCAGACATTTTTGGAAGAATTTTGAAAACTTGTCCTCATTTTGAAGAATAAATTCGATTATGTCTTCAAATCATATTCAAAGTTAATTAAATTTAAATTAAGAATATTTTGTTAACAATTTATACCATTATTTGAGTCATTAATCGAATTTAAATCCAATTCATGACTGAAGACAACAATTGTTTCCTTTTTCTGTCCGTTTGTTTCATTTTTATTTAATCTTTGGATCAAATCTAAAAAGTCTTCGGCAAAGAGTTGGGAATCGATATATCCTTCGATGAATTGTTTGACCGAATCCTCCATTTCTTTGCAATTAATCCTAAATTTACTTTCGATTCAAAAGCAATGAATTCTTAATCGAATAAAACAACAAAATTCTAATTCTATTCACAAATTAAGTGAAGTTTTTTCTCTAATTTTATTTTATTTTTTAAAATTGATTTTCTGTTAAATTAATTTAGATTTAAAATTATCTCATTTAAGAGTTTTTGGTTAAAAATTGGTGTACTATTGTTCAGGGATTATTTATTTAACCAATTACATTTATATAAGGTTTAAATATGAACTAAATTTTAATTTAAATTAAGTAAAACAAATGATTTACTTTAAATTTGATACTTAGGATCAATAGATTTGATAAAAGATGAGTTATATTTTGTATCTATGATTGTATTGTAATAATAATAATAATATTCTTTGGAAAGTTGTGCTGAGTTTTGCATTTTTGAAAACAAATCACAAACTTTTCTTTCTATTCAGAGCCTAAACCATAGACTTTATTAGTTTTGGATAAAGAGTTTTATATCTCTGTTTGGTTTATACTAACAAAACAAACCATCAGATTTTGAAAACCTCATTATTCCTCTATTTCTTTCGGTCATTCCTTTTGATCAATATTTGGTACACAATATTCAAGTATTTGAGAATAAGTTAGGATTTGATTGAATTGTGTTCTCCGGCGGCTATTTGTATGACAATTGCAATCCATATATCAGTCAATTTAAAGCATATCTATTATTCTCTGATCAATATTTTTGTATAAATATATGGATTTTGTATTATTTTTGGGTATTTTCTAAACAATTCTGCTTTAAATGAAAAAAACTGCAATTTTGAGCTTAAAATATATGTATTGAAAAATGTATCAAAAATATTAGCAGGGAAATATCCTTTCCAATTTAAATTAAAAATAATTTGCAAACATATATGAAACCAATTTCTGTATTAAATTACTTATTATCGATCCAAATATTTTTGTTACATTTTTCTCTTTCATTATATTTTCGGTAATTTCTTGATATAATGTCTGATTAATTAAAACATTCATAAAATACCTCTTAATTATAAATCCAAGGGTGAAAATATGCTTTCTTTGAAAATAATTGCTTTCATAAAACAAGTTTATTAATCTATTAGATTTCATTATTATTATTATATGGTTTAACAATACTTTTATTGTAATTTCATATTCAATTTTGGTGCCCTAGGTAAAGTTGACAAATCTATTATCTAATTAAAATTGTTATACTACTGTTTAATAGGTCCTGTTATTTATTTTATAAGTTAACTAAATTATCTTTCTATACAATAGATTTTTATCATGTTTTTTATGAAGAATTGAAATATGAACAAGGCTAACCCTTTTCGATTGTCTGATTATTAAGTTATTTAATTAAATTTAAGGAGATTTCAATCCTAAAAATGTTAAGACAGGCGCAGAGTTCTCATAATAGCATAAGTCTATAGGAGACTATGATTTGCTTTTGCATCGATTCTGTCCGTAAGAACAGTATTAGCTCTCATTCAAAACGGATGGTTTGCCATACATTTGGCTCATAGTAAAAGTCTTTTGGTTTGTTTTGTCTCAAAGAAGTTCATAGAAAGGATTAACTCATTGTGTTATCATTTTTGGTCTTTCCTTTCATTTTGGTGTCTAATATGTGTTTTATATAAACTTTTTGATTCACTAGTATTCCAGTTCACAATCAGGTTCCCAAAAGATTAATAAAATCTTTGCAGGCTCAAAATTGTGAACAAACTTAAACCACTCTCTAACACTGATTGGCAATATTAATATCATCAAGTTCATCTCTCAGCAATTTTAGATTGTATTAATTTTTTTTCTAAATTTCCGATTAATGTTTTACACATTGATTCGTAAGTTTTAATTGTTTTTAATTTGGAAACAATATTAAAACAAATTTATTAAAAAACTATAGAAAGTAATCTTAAATGCATTCAGTGGTCAGACATAATCAGCATTGGTTTGCCTTAACACTAGAATATGTGTTAGTTTTAGTTTTGCTATTTTTTATCGACGGTGTGGTCACTGATTGGGACTCGTGGTGGACATATGAAGGCATTTCAGGTTAGCCTCAATATTCTAACTTTTATTATTATTATACTCTATCAAGGTAGGTTTAGAAAAGATCTATTTAATTTTAAGTTATCCAAGATTTAAATTATATGAACTGAGAATAAACTAAAAATCTGGTGAACAGTTTTTGTCAAAGGATTTGCATATAAGGCTTATCTCAAGAAATTAATATAATTTTGATTTCACTTTTCTAAAGTGTTTTTAGAATTGTTAGCAATTATATAAAGATTGAGATTAGTTTTGGAGCCACTTATGCACGTTCTGGGAATGACATCTTCTCTAATCATTCAGACTTAACTCGAATAAAGAAAATTCTTCAATTCATAAGTAATATTAAGAAATTATTCTTTTCATAAGTAGTTTTTTGAGTATTTTCTGCTTTTTGATTGATTCTTGAATTTTCCATTCATTCCTAAACTTTTTGTTGAATATAAAAGTTATTTATAATATTATTTATTTATGAATCCATTCGTCGAAAACTTTGAATTGTATTTCTAAACTTCAATTCATTTGCTTTACATTCGAAAAGAATATTCTTTAGAGTTTCAGTTATCAGACAATTATATTTTGATAAGAACTTAATCAATTGAATCGACTAAATATTTCCAAGTTCTTAAAATTTGAATAAAATTGTTTAGTATTCCTGTAATCGCATTAACTCACTATAAGATTGAACTAAAAGTAAATAAATTTTAGTTTTATTTAATTTTGAATCAATTAAATGCTATTTTGAACAGATCTTCCATAAAGCAACGTATTATTCACCAAGATCAGTTTTGATTATTATACTTCGACTTGAACTCAAATAAGTTACATTAAATAGTGTTTTAAATGTTAGTCTACAATGCATTAGACGGATTTTATTCTGGGTTGAGTTGATTATTCTTAAAAATGTGAGGCGCCACTGGAAAATGTTCATTTGAATTTGGTTGCAATATCTGTTAACCAATAGCTTTGAATTTTGTAACTCTCCAATGGAAACAATTTCTTGTTGCCAATTGTTATCA
>JAQFZI010000448.1:0-16115 GCA_034695605.1 Eupelops occultus | reverse complement strand
AAACAAATTATTTAAAGTGTTTTTACGCCGACAGTCAAACATAGAAAAGACAAGTCTTAGAGACCAAAATTTCATAATAAAGTGCCGGGATCAATGGAAGGTAAGATACATTCATTTAAATAATAGACTAATCTTGGATAAATCAGTTGATGTCAGATAACGACAAATTTCTTTACGCGGACTCTTGGGATGAGAAAAGTCGAAAACTAATATCGATTGAACCCAACCCTGAAATCAATGAATTTCCTAATGATATTCTCAATGAGTTAATTGAGAATCAACTGATCGATGCTTTGGTTAAAAATAAGTCAAAAGAATATCTAAAAGACATAAAGTTCTTTATAATGTCTTCTAATATTCAATGTGTGGCAAATAATGAGTACCGACCCCTTGAAATTGGTATAATTGAGTACACCATAAGAGATGGCATTGGTCTTAAATATCATCAATTCATCGATTGCGGAGGAATACCGAGCGGTTATGCATTTCAGGCCTTGGATCACATGAAGAGTAGTCATAGAATTCCTGCCGAAAATTTCAACAAATCTTCGAATAAATATCTTCTGATTGGATCTCAAATTCTTGAAATGCTTTCTAATAGTTGTGTCGACAAACAGATGAATAAATTCTTCGAACGGCCGTTGATTGCCTTTTCAAAGAAGGAACAAATTGATCAAAACAAAGGAGCGCTCGAATGGATTGCAAATAAGTTGAACGAAATATGCGGACAGAAAGGACTTGAAGTCATTAAATTCAATATAAATGTTTTGAATTCTGCTAAACTGTTGTCATCCCTTTTGGCGGCGGCCGACGATAATCATTCAATGGTTTGGTGCGAAAATGCGATCACTTCTCATGCTTTTGACTACACTTCAGGCACTGACTGTCCATATCATGAAGCCATTGATTGTATTGATTGTGCGTTAGGAGTACCCAAACGAATGGCTTATATAATGTCATATATTCTTCGAGATTTGTATGGCATCAAACTTTCGGCCAATCATTTACCAACTCTTTCCGGAATAGAAAATTTCCGATTTAAAGAATACGATGAAAAAGAAGAGCCCTTTGAGCCCTTTGTATTGAAAGAAGAAGTTTTAGAAATGAAGGCAGAGTTTGGACACCTCTTATCAAAAGAAGACAAAGAAATCAAAGAAAACGTAAACAAAACAGAAGAAAAAGAAATTAAGAAAGTAGAAGAAGGTATCCATGAGCTCAAAGTGGATCCATTAGATATCAATACTTTCAGTGAAGAGACCTCGGGTTCCTTTGCATTAAGATTTGAAGACATCGAAGAAGATTCAGAGGAAGAGAGCAATACTTTAAAAGAGGAATCGATTTATAAAATCTTCAGAGAATTGAATAAAAAATTGAGAGAAAAAGTAATGAAAGAAAAGAAAAAAATCAAAACAGAAGAGAAAGACAAAGAAGTTAAGAAAATTGGAATAAGTATTCCCGGATTAAATGTTGATTCCTCATTAGCTCCGAAAGGTCGTGGCCGAGGAAGAGGTCGCGGCAAAAGAGATAAAAATTGATTTTTGTCATAAAATCTTCAAATTCTCATATATTTTGATTAATATTTCAATATTCAAACTCAAGCAGTGAAGACAAAAATATGATTTTATCGATGAGTGACTTCAGTTTTTTAATTTCAAAAGACTTTCTCAACACATAATAAATGTAAAAATATTAATGAATTAAAATATGCTGACATTACTTATCGATAAAATCATATTTTTGTCTTTACTGAACACAAGTAAGCGATGAAACCTTATTTTAAGTTCCTGCAGACTATCCCTTCCATAACTCCCTTTTCCCCTCTCTTTACTCACTTATTACTTATTATTCCTTTTTTTGTCTTAATTTCATTTGTTTGTAATTTAGTTGTTTTGACATTACTTTAAATAAATTTGATTTTCATTTAACAGATAAACTCGATTTTCTTGATAGGGATTCGAAGCCAGCACAATAGCACAACACAGCACAATATGTAAGCATTCTATCCATTATATCACAATTTATTTATATTGTTTTGTAAATGTATTAAAATATTAACGATTGAGGGGAACTCCAGAGCATTGCGCAGAAGGGATCCCAAAATTTCCTAAATATAGTTTAATAATTAATTGCAAATAATTTGATTAACCCATTTTGAGAGAGGGACCCACCAATGGTTGAGTCAATTCTTAAAATAGAGTGAATTTAAAAACTTCTGAACAAATTTTATTTGACAACAAATAATTAGAAATTAAATAAAATAACAAAAAAATTGTTACTAATTGTAAACATTAATTGAAATAATGTTTTGAATTATTTATAATTGAATTTGAATTAAAAAATAAAATGAAAATCTAATAAATAGTTTATTTAACTTTTTTGCGCAAAGAGTCGTTCTTATTGTTGACTAATTTGTTATTAATTGTCTTATTTTGAAGACTAATCAACAATTCGTCGCTTTCGTCGATCTCTGGTATGCATTCTCTCCAGTATTCAAATGTATTGAACTCTGATCTCAAATCTCTATCGTTTTGGTCGCAATGAATGGGAGGAAACATTTGGTCGACGACATCACTTAAAGAGGTATATCTGGTTAAGGCGAAGGACAGTCATTAATGTGGTTCTAATCAATCATTTGGTTTGGTTTGGAACCAATTCAAGTTATAACTTACGAGGATTGAAAGTTTTGGATTAATTCCAATTTGAGTTCTCCCTTATGGTTGATAATGAATATACGCGACGCCCGAATGCCAACCGCCCGATAGGCAACGGTGTCCTGAATTCATATTTTGTGTTATTTTATTTGTCTTTTTTGACATTGAATTTTGGAAGTGAAACAAGACTTACATTCACTTTATTACCAAAACCGGCGTAAAAGGGAGAGCGAGGGAATAACCGCTGAATGTCTTCAAGACATTGGATTTTGAACTCTTCCGGCTTTTTCTCAATTACTTCTCTGTTGACAATCATTAATCAAAATTTGTTTGAATTGAATGAATTTTGTTTGGTATACCTGTGCAAAGCGGCAATGAGTGAAGTGGGCGATAATAGGAGGGGTCCGTCGGGAAGACATTGGGTGCCCTGACGTATACTTTTGAGATAATCGAGAGTTACTGTTGACTGTCCGATAGCTCGGGCCGAGAGGTAAACAATTTTATAGCCGTTACGCTTAATGAGTGTGAAGAGGTTGGCCACTCCCATTTGGGCCCAGTCTTTCCCAATTATAGGAAGAATATGACCCAAAACGTCAGACTTAGTGATAGTGCCATCGATATCACTGACAATGATTTGGTCGTCATATCTCCAAAGATAAATATAGCACTTGCAAGTGGTTGTGCCCTGATATGCAGTGGTCACAGAGAACACCACTTCGTTTTTGCCTTCTTTTAGCTTCAAATCACTTATTTGTTGTGAAGACAATCGGATTTTCTTTTTATATTTAGTCTTTTGTTTCTTATCCTTTGTTTGTTCGTAAGTTTCCTTCTGTTGTTCGCCATTTGGCTGTGAGTTCTCATCGGCGTCGGCGTCACTACCAGATGAAAGGTATGTGTCGGACAACCACCCGCTCTCTGGGTCCTCACCTGTTGGCGACTGTAGCTCTTTGTTATCAGAGATATCTTCTTTGTTATCACAAGTTTTGGGTTCTTCTTCAATAATCTCTTCAAAAAAGAATGCTTCTCCCGAATGGCCTAATTTCATGCGCAGATCGACCGGTTCTCCGTTGACGTGGACATCAACCTATTAGACAATTAAAGAGTTAAAATCAATTTGAAATCAAAGTAAAAATAATTTACAATTTTCTCTCTACTCCTTAAAACTCCAATTTTGCCGAACCGGACGTGAAATGGAGAACAGAAACAGGAGCCGTCCTCTTGTTGGACAACAATCACATCAATAGCGCCGGTAAGGGTCGCTGAATTGATTTCATTATAAAAATCTTTAAAATTACTGAAAAAAGTCTTCATATAATTCATTCTGAAGACAGGTTTGGGTGAAAAATGAAGACAACTTGACTTTGTTTGGCGTTAATCTCTTCTCTTTAATCAATTTCTTAGCGCATAATCTAATTAAAGATATAAATAATTATTAATCACGAGATAAATGAGTAATCATTAAATTTTTGAACCTATTCTCATGATTTATATAATCTATTAATTGAAATCAATTTAATATTTGATCGCAAAATGTACTCAAATTAACCACTAATTCAATAAAAAGATTATTCTTTAAACAAACGATAATTTTTAATAAATAATAAATTTAATCACAAAAAAAATAAGAAAATGATCCGAAAATAAGATCAAATTTCGTGGATATTTCCAATAAATATTATTTAAAAGATAATAAATTAATAATTTTGGTTAGTTTTCAAAGAAATGTCTATTATTCGTATCATAATATCATAAATACGTTTAAACCAATCTTTGATATTAAAAACTGCGTTCAGTTTTTCGAGATTAAGAGATAAACAACTCATTAAATTAAAAAATGAGGAGATATTAGCCTATAATATATTAAAAACTTGTTTTAACCAATTAAGGATGAAAGAATCAATCTAGTTCAATTTGCAATTCAAATGAGTAATTAAATAAAATAATCAAATTTTTATTACTCCGAAGAAATGTGTTTCACAATAAAGAGATTTATGTAAAGGAAATGTTTTTCCATTCAATTGTGTCAATCAAAGAAAGTAATGACTAAAATCAAGGACTGGTAATACGTAAACCCATTACTAATAATCGATGGAAAGATGTTTTTAAAATAGAATTCATAAGAAATTAAATTTGTTTAATATGTCATTACATCTTATCAATAGCTCACATTTTTTGGACTCACCTCTACTTCTTCGGTGAAGATTTTAATGGAAAAACTTTGAATACTTAACAAAAACACAGAATAAAAAAGAGTTTCGACTTAAATATTTGAAAAAAAACTTAGACTTTAATACTTATAAGTGTTATAAATATAAATCTTTCAAACACAGAATGAAATTTCGGATTTCCAGACACTTTTTTATTTGGGCGTTAAGTCAACAGAACTTTAAACTGATTGAGAAAATAATTTGCGATCAAAGTATCCACTGATTAGTTACTCGATTAAACTTATTTCAAACTAATGATGTTTTTTGTAATATTTTCACTCTTTATATACAGAAAATAATTTTCAGAGATAACACATTTTTTGGCAAAAAAATAAGGAATGGGTTAGAAGTGATTGAAGGACTTAATTAACAAAAGGCTCCTAAAGGTCTGAAAAACACCGCAATTATGTTAAGTTTAAGGACAAACACATTGAATGAATCAGTGATTGAGAGATATTTTTGAAGGCTATCCTTCAAAATTACGTATTGGCTCTCGTAATATATCTCGTGATGTATTGAAAGAGAATAACAAACATTTGGTTTTATAACAATTTATGAGATAAATAACTGAAAATCCTTCACATTTGTGTAGTCAACAATCGGAACACCACTAGAATTGAGTGGATCCCAGAAATCACACGATTCGCTTTCATAATAATTATTATGTTTTTGTTGGACAGAATCTGAGTCGACATTTAGTCTGTGATTAACTCTTTGATAGACAAAAACCCATTAAAACAAATGCCAAAAACAAACACAAGATTTTGATTATCTCTCTTTGATATGAGTTTTGAAATAAATTCAATTTTAGATTCAGATTAAAGTCATTTGGTTTACAAATACTGGAAAAGACAAGTTAGAGGAGGGGTAAGGCTTTAAGTCCCAGTAACACAAACAACACTCATATAAGAAGATATTCAAATCCTTTTCTTATCTGACATTCATTTCTTAGTTTAAGTCAATAATCAAAACAAATATTAGTCAATGAAAAATTGGAAGACATGAGTCACATGACATTTCAATTTAAGGTTTGAGTCTTTAAAATTAAAATCTAATAAATCTATCAAATATTGATTTTCTTCAAAACAGAAATGTGTGAAATTTGATAGTTTAAAAATAAAATATTCAAATGTCATTTAAATTTGAAAAACATATGATCCGATCATATGATGGCTAAGTCTGTCATTTAAATAATTATTCAAATATTTGTTGAAATATAAAACAATTGATTTGAGAGACCAGTAATGAGTTGAATGACATAAAACGTCTTCTCTTACCTTTGAAATCAAGTGATTTATTAATTAATTTAAACATAATTTAAAAGACAAAAAACTTAACAAAAACACAATTAAATCGTATTAATAGTCATTTGTTGTGCGAGACTTTACTCTTGTTTTGTTTGATAACTAATTTATTTTTGACTCACAATTTATTTAATTTTGTTGACTATTATTTCATTTCTCAATAGAGTTGAGTATTGAATACAATGAGTTCTCTTCAATAAGAAAATTAAATGCCTGTCCTCTCTATTACGTCAATGGCTTTAAATGTCTCTCTCATAGACTGTAAGAGACATCTCTTGAATGACTAGTTTTAGAGCTATTTTCAAAAAATTCAGACAAAACTTGAGATTTAATTGATTTAAAATCAATTATTTGTCAAAAAATTTAATTTTTGTCAAAATTAAACTTAAATACAAAACAATTAAACAAACATTTCTTAACATATTTTTAATCAAACTTACAATAAAATTATTAAAAACTACTTATAATTATAATTATTGTATTTCTACTCTATTTAGAAATAAAAACAAATTATTTAGAATTTCATAAATAATTTTCAGCATTTTATACATTGGTTTCGGCCCTAATTCGAGGCATTGTAGCAGTTCTTGTCGAGGGAGGGATCGCCAGCTTAGAGACTAATGGCTGAGTTGGAACTGATGGCTCATTCGCACCACTTCTTCCGGGTTTAGCACCAGTTTTCTGACCCTATTTTCATTAAAGAAAAAAAACAATTAAATGAACTGAATTTAATAATTGGTTTACTTCTTGAGATGAAGGCAATGGTGACTGTTTATCTGACTTTCTTGTGGGCGACAGCGCTCGGAAAGGAGAAGTCGGTCTCTTTTGAGCCGTTTTATCATCGTTTTGAAGAGACTGAGAACTTCTGCTGAATGTTTTGGATAATGTCTTTGATATCTTGTATTTAAGCGAATGTTCCTTCTTTTGTCTCTGTTTTGCCAGTTCTATAGGACTGGCTTCAAATCCATGCAGAGCCAAAGAAGTGAGTCCAGCGCTGGCGACACTACTAGCAGTCGGCGATTCTTCTATACTATTCTTTTTAATGAACCTAAAAAGGGATCGTTTTTGTTGGGGATTAGCCGGTAATGAAGTGTCGGAATCTGCACCGAAAGAGCCCTCTCGAGTATATCTGGAATAAGAGGCGTCCGAATCATATCCACTGTAAGCAGTAAACCCTCTGTAAGGACCGCTTCGAAGATTACTTATACTGGAAGTGGGAGTAGTATTGGCCGAATCGTCGGTCTCCCATATCTTTTCCTGTGACGACCCTTTATTACCGATTTGGTAATCGAGGGAAACGCTTTTCTTTGCCAAAGCTTTGGGTCGGGGCGGCGCACGTATTACAGAACTTGGATGAGGGAGTTGAGTTCTAATAAGTGATTGAGCAGATCCTCTATACACCGGACCCATATATGACATCGAGTGTTTAAGTCGGTCCTCATCTTTGAGAGGAAGGCAAACATTTTTTAAGTCTTCGCTTTTAGTTTTAACGCTTGAAATCAATTTTTTCAATTCTTCGACATTAAAGGCATTCGTTTGGGATTTTCTTCTTCTAATTGCAGTCTCGGCCTCCGATTCCTTTGTTTGGGGTTCGGCGGCAACTAATTTATTTATTTCTTCGATTCCATTGATTACATCTTTTGCTTTATTTTGAATATCAATGGCGGCAAAAAGAGTAAGCCTTAAGTTCTCCCTTTCCTTTTCATATGCAGCTCTTTCTCGTCTGAGCCTTTCATTTTGTGACCTGACCTTCGAGTGAGCCTCTCTCAGGTCCAACAAATCCAATTGCAATTCTCCGACCCGTTTGTGTGAGTCTTCTGAATCCCTGTCCATTCCTGACTTGAGTTCTTGCAACTGTTTCCTAACTTCTGTCCTTTCCTTTTCCCTAACCTTTTCGACATTTAGAAACTTATCCCTTAACTCTTGAATGAATTTCTGTGTTTCCTGAAGGAGTCGTTGGTTGTCCTGTCTTTCTTTAGCCCATGCTAATTCCATTTTAGTTTTGGCAAAATTACGGTTCGCACCTCTGGTTTCGAGAAGTATTCGTTCCTCCATTTGGTTTATATGAGTCTTGAGTTCTGCGATTTGTACCTGAAATCCACTCCTTTCTGTCCCGAATTGAATCTTTAGATTTCTATTTTCGAGTAGAGCCGACTCCAACTCAGATCTTAGAGTCAGGACCTGAGCGGACAAGTCTTCGACATCATTCTTGAATTTTGAGCCCTTTCTCAGATTAGGGTCTCGTTCTAATTGGTCTCGAAGTCTGTCCCTATCATTAGCTAAACCAGCGATTTGTCGCTGCAATTCATTGACTTCTTCTCCCATTAAACGCATTCTTCCCTCATATTCTGCGTGAAGGGCCGCCACTTCTCCTTTATGTGATGCCTGTGTGTGCTCTAAACGAATCTTATATTCTTGTAGTTCTTTATCTTTTCCGGTGATATTAATAGTTCTGGTCATTCGTTCAACTTTTTCCATTTCTGAGATCTTGACCATTAATTCCTCACAACGTTTTCTAAGTCTATCCCTTTCCTCTTTTATAGTCTTCTCCTCCTTTCTATAGGATTCTAATAAATTCTCTTTTTCTGTTAATAAAGACTTCAAACGATTCCTTTCCTCTTCAACAAAACTGGCCCGACTCACTTTTGACTCGAGGGTTGCCATCTTTTCTTGTAAATCGAGTTTTTCTTTACACCATTCCTTCTGTCGGCCCGAAAGCATTTCCTTTAATGATTTAATTTCTGAAAGTTTTTCGTCATAACTCTTCCGAATACTAGCAATGGCTTCGACTAAAGTGTCTTTTTCTGTCACTAAACGTGACTTCATTTCGAGGAATTCCTTTTCTAATTGTTCATACTTATTTGTCAGCTCTTCATATTCTTGTCTTTCTTTACTCAACTCTTTTTCTAAAGTATTGACTTTATTTGTGGACTCGTATTCAACATTATCCAGCCTTTGTTGGGTCCGCCTTTGCTCTCTTTCCAATTGAACGATCCGTTCCCTGGTTTGAAACAATTCCTGGTCTTTAGATTTGATGACTAATTCGTGTTCTTTTTCCAGTTTTTCTCTTTTTCTCTGTTCGGCTCTCATTTGTGAATCAAATTCAGTGATTTTGTTCTGAAATTCTTCCCTTTCTTTTCGTAAATTACTATTAAATTGTTTCAACTTTTCATTTGATTCTCTGTTTTCTCTCTCAGTTTTTTCAAATTTTTCATTTAAATCATTATATTTTGACTTTTGATTACTGGACTCTTCTTTCATTTGTTGCAATTCTAAGTGTACTTCCTTTCTGACCCCTTTGACAGCGATTTCCACTTTTTTGGCCGTTTCTTCTTTGAATTTAGACTCTTTTTCACGAAATTCTTTCTCTAATTTTTCATTCAATTGTTTATAATTTTCTGCTTTTGATTTTATTTCATTCAATGCTGTCTTTAAATCATTAATCTCTTTCTGAAGTAAAGCTGTGTTAGATGTCTGACCAGTTGGTCCCCCATTACTTGCAGACAACCTACTCTTCTGCTGATCCAACTGTTTATCAAAAGAGAAAAATGAAATAAATTTTATTCAAACAATAAAATAAGAAAATGACCTCATTTTTCATTTGTTGAGAGATTTTCTTCAAATCATTCAATTCTTTGGAAACAGTTTCGAATTTATCGGTCATTTCCTTTAAACTGTTTTCACTTCTTCTTAACTTAGTTTTTAAGACTTCGCTGTCGTCTTCGAGACTTTCTTTTTGTTTTCGATTAAATTCACTATTTTTGATGAGTTCCTCCTTTTGTTTGTTAATTGCTGTCAACTTTTGATTCAAATCATCGCATTTATTCCTTTCGCGAACCAACTCGTCCTGTATGTCCTCTAATTTGATGGCCAACTCTTTCTTTTCTGAGTGAAGTACTTCAATATTATCCAAAGCATTGAAATCAATTCCCTTTTCTTTTGTAACTGAATTGAGTTTTGTCTGCAATTCTTTCAATTTCTTTCTCTCGTTTTCCAACTCTTTTTTGAGTCTATCGTTCACTTGAGAGCTATTACTTAAGTCATTGTTGTTTGAGATGTCTTTACTCTTGACTTCATCTCTCATTTGTTCGAATTCACGTCTGATTTCGCTCAGCTCTTCCGTCAGGTTCTCTATTATAATATCTTTTGCTTTGACTGTGTTTTGGAATTCATTGACATCTTCTTCCAATTCTTTGATGATATCCTTGAGTTCGAGTCTTGTGGCGGTCTCTCTGATCACTCGAGTGGGTCTTCTTTTCACAGAAATAGATTCTTTCAATTTCTTGTATTCTCTGTTAATTCTGTTGAGTTCTACATCCGATTGAGTCAATCGTGTGTTAAGTGTCGTAATCTCTGACTCTTTATTTTTGAGCTGTTTTTTCAATGTATTAATTAAATCATTTTCGGTGTCAGACATCAAAAAGTTTGACAAATTGGGCTGTGATTTACTGGCCATAAGATCTGATTTAATGTTTTCACACCTGCGCTCCAAATCCTTTATTCTTTCCTTTAGCTCTATGTTCTCTACTTGAAGCTGATCTGCAGGACCGGGCGGGGGTTTCCGGCTGAGCCTCAACTGATATCTTTTGTTCTCATTAACTAATTTATCATTTTCTGCTTCGATGGACATAAGTTTTTGTCTGAGAATACTGGCCTCCTGTTCCACAAGTTGTAACTGACGTTTGAGATCCACCTGTTGTTCTGAGTCAAGACTTCTGCTTCGAATAATTACTTTCGAGGCTTTCCTTCTGTGGACTTCGATTTCGGTTCTAAGACTTTCGAATTCCTTTTCTCTGTCCACTAACTTCTTCCTGAGCTCCCGGGCCTCAGACTCCAGAATTCTGATCTTATGTTCATATATGACATTAGGTGGAGAACCGGGTGGTATTTCTGGCATTTCAATCTTAGTCATTGGTTGTGATACGAGTTTATCTTGCAAATATTTGATCTCTTGTTGGAAATTATCATTTTCTTGTTCTAATTCATCGGTCTTTCGGCGCAAAACAACCATTTCCTGTTCATAAAGTTCTAAATTGAGTTTCATTTCTTCGGGACTCAACTCTTCGCTCTCGTCATCGATGCCACCCTTCTTCTGATTCGCCATTTTTCTGATCTGCATCATTAGAATTTCATTTTCCTGTTCCATTGTCGATAACTTCTTTCGCATAGTTCTGGTCTCCTCTTCAGCGAATTTCATCTGTTCCTGAAGATCTTTCTCCCTTTCCATTGTGTCGTAAAGATCACGAATCACTTGTTCGTAGTCTTTAGAATCTAATGAAACGGATGGGGAAAGTCTTCCGGTAGACAAACGACTTAATACCTTTTGGGAGGGATTCTTCTCTGCCAATCGTTGTTCCATTTGAGACCTCTCTTCTCTCAATTGTTCGATCTCTGCGTGCAGTTTGAGTGACACCTCTTTTGTGATCGACATTTCATTTTCGAGTTCTTTCATTCTATGTTTGTCGACATCTAATTTAGTGGTCTCTAACAGGTCTTTCACCTTCTTTTCGAGTTCTATTTTATCATTTTCGAGGGACTCTACACTTCTCTCTGCTTTCTTCAGTTTAAACTGAAGGACCCGACAGTTCTTGGATGTGGTCTCCAACTCTCGTTTCAAAACACGAAATTCAGACGATTGGTCTTCTCTGAAATTGTCGTGAAGTTCTTGAAACTCGATCTCAAGAGATTTTACGTCTTTTTTCATTTCTTCGTTCTCTTCAGTCAACTCTTCGCAGAGGTGTTCCGTTTGCTGTAATTTTAGCCTAAGATTAGTTATGGTTTCCTTCAATTCTTTGGGATTTTCTTTCTTAAGAGCCTCCACTTCTCGATTAAGTTCTTTGACTTCAATTTTGAGTACATTTTTCTCATCCTTAAGCTCTCCATTACTGGTCTCTAATTCCCTACATTTGGCTCTAAGTTTGACTAATTCTGTTGCAGTCTTTTCGATGTTTTGTTTATCGCTTTCACTGATTTGTTTTAATCTGTTTTCTTGCAATTTCTCCATTCTTTTGATTTTTGTCTGCAATTCATTATTTTGTTTTTCCAATGATTTCACTGATTCTTCAGATTTATCCAATTGTTTGACGAGATTTGAAATTTTTGTCTGTAATTCTTCCGAAAGATCTGCAGATCCCACTAAAGTAGTGGTATCTGTAGTATCAGTTGCGGCAGTACTTTCTTCGTCGATTTCATGTTCTTTTGTGGCTGTCTTTACCCTTAATATGAACTCAACATCTGGAGAATTGTTATGATTTCCAGAACCACCGACAGGTAGGCTCTCTTCGGTGCCAATTATTTTCGAAATTCTTTTTGGTTTAATAGCTGCGGATTGGCTTTTGTTAAGTTCTGCGCCGTCCGGTTCCAAACGAAGATCAGATGTCTTCCCTCTAATTCGAGTTCGAATGGGATTATTAGATGAATCAGATGTCTGTGCTGATGGTGTGGACTCGGATGAGGGCCGGAAACGAGTTCGACGACCCGATGCTTCTTCTTGTGGGCTGTCATCAATTTTTGGCAGCTCTCGAGTTCTTGTTCTGACTCTAACAGTCGTTGTATTTTCATTTCCGGTCGAACTGTCACTCGAAGCCGAAGGAACCGTAAGATTAGATGACTTCAAAGTCTCGCCTTTCGGTTAATAAATAAATATTTTAATTATAAATATTCTAAATATATATAAAACGAATCAAAAATAAGTTTTACAAAAATCTGTTGAAAATTAATTATAGAAACAAATGTTTTCGAAACCAAATTAGAAAATATCATAAATCATAAAAAATGAATTTTTCAATAAACCGGAACATAATTTAAGTTAGACGTAAAATTAAAGCCTTGATATTAATCGAGAGAAAACTCTAATTATTAAATGAGGAATTGGTACAATTACACAAAAATAGGATCTTTCCTCTGATAGAGTAAGTGTTAGAAAAATGAAATTCTTTGTATTCGTGCCAATGATTTCCATTATTCTCAGTGTTTATACTGTTATTAGAGTTAGCTCTCAATGAATGAATGATTTTTTATTTGGAATTCAGTCCCAGTTTTATGAACCTATTTTTCAAATTAAATTTTTGAAGGCATGACCTTTTTTGAGCGCCAGGGTCTTTCAGAACTGGTTGTGCTGTTATTCTACAATCCTATTCCAAAACTAATTTTGTTAGCTTTAACTCAGTGTTGAACTATGTTTTAGTCGATTAATACATGGATTGACATTTGTATTGAAAAGTTAACCAAAATTTAAGAGAAAACGAATTCTATTTCTATTTATTTAAACAAAATATTTGTCTAAACAGACATTTGATTATTTAATAGTAAACATAAATTTTGTTATCTTAAAGCCTATAACAAACTTTTACAACAAATCTCACATTAAGAGAGATTTATGCCTCAATTTAAAGAGAAAGCCATTGAAGAATATTCTCAAACTTTATGTCAATTGTTTTCATTTTATTTCTTTAAATCAAAATTACTTATAAGATATTTGAAAATTCCTGAGAAATCATTTATAGATAAATCAAAACCAATGACAGAATTTCTTACTTTGTTTAACAGAATCGCAAGAATTTTGATTACTGTTTGTGTCGGTGTCCGACAAACTCTTTTTTCGGTCACCACTCGACTCATCTTTGATGACATGTTCGCTGTAGTCCTTGAAACAGCGCCGACAACGCGTCGGTTTAACTGTTCCAGGCTTAAAACCAGGACAGTTAGAACTCATCTCGAGTCACACACCATTTATTTGGAGTTACAACTGTTTTGGTCTATTCTTTAACCATATTATTGATAAAACCGATCACTGATTGACTCATTTGTCACGAAAAAAAAATCAAAACAAAACAAAACGTGAAAATTCAGAGTAAAAGTGGAGCTAATCCTTAGAAGCGGAGCACAAAACCAAAGAATTTTTTCGAATACGACTTTACGTAAAACTCAATTATTAATGCAATGAATAGCAGTGAAGACTCAGAGAGAATGGGAAACGAGTTTAGACTCAAACATCTATTTTTAGTCGGCGCTCAGGAACACACATACCGTATCCTAATGTTAGAGAACAACCTTTACTTTTAGTGAACGTCTCCAGAAGTTTATATAAAATGTTTTTCAGATATAGTTCTCAAAAGAAGTTTATTAATAAATGGCTTTAATTGTGTCGAAAAGCATAGGAAAAGAGGAAGTTTTGCATCACTTTTGAACCAATTGATAGATAGCGACACAGACCTCACATATCTATCATAACAATCAAAACAAACCAACACTTTATGGGTTTTCTCAACGATTTCTTAAATATTTTGACATAAATTTGTTAATAATTTGTTAATAATATGTAATATTTTAGTCAAAAATCCAAAGAAATGTTAATTCAATTTATTGTAAGTAAAAAATGACAAAAAATATATTTAAAATTAAAAATAATAATACCTTTAAATAAAATAAGGGATACGACAGACAATTGGGTTTAGGATTATTGACATTCGGCTCTTTTGCAGTAATCTATTACACCCTTTGGATTATTGTCATTCCGATGGTCAACGAAAAGCACATCATTAGAGCCCTCTTTCCTCGAGAGTCAGTTGCACTGGCGTTGGGAATACCCATCACAATCGGAACAGTATTCTTCGTATTTGTGGCCATTTTTGCGTTCATCCAAATGAAAAATGTAAACAAAACCAAAGATATTAAAAGCAATTAAATTATTAAACAATTTTTTGAACACTTTTTAGTCGTTTTCATCACAAAAAATATATTTTTTAATAAAATCTTTTGATAAATGAAATAAACAATTATTTAACGTTTAAAATGCGTCCCCTTTTCTTCAATTTCTTGAGTTTAATGTCTTTTCTCTTTTGTTTCGCTTCTTTTATATTCTTATTTCTTTTATCTTTGACGGCGTCCATACTTTTATGGAGGGATTCCTTCCTTTCGGTCCAATTTTTCTTCGATTTATTTTTTTGATTTCTCTTTTGAATCAATGATTTTTTGATGAGTTTTGAGTTATCCCTCACTTTAATGCCTTCACTCAAATCAATGGCTTTTCTCCAAAGCTTTTTCTCTTTGACTTCTTGAGCTTTGACCGGATTTTTAGTCTCCAATTCAGTCATCTTCTGTTCCTCTTTTTTAGCCTTAACCATAAGTTTCTGTAATTTGTTTTTCTTCGCCTTTTTCTTCTTTTCGGCCAAATTGGGAGCAGAAGAAACCAAATCAAACTTCGAGAAAACAATATTTCCCTCTTTATTATAGATTTTTGGCAGATTTTTAGGCTCTTTTTGATGAACACTCTCTTCCGTCTTGATTTCGGTTTTTACTTTTTTGGGTTTGGACTCCAATTTTGGGCCGTTTTCCTCATTTGTTTCAATCAATTTACGTTTTGAAAACCCCTTTTGTTTTGAAGCCCGCATTGAATTCAATTTCTTTCTCTCTTTTTTGGATTCCCTTTGATTTTTCAAGTTTTGACCCCTAATTGACTTCAAATGTAATATCTTTTCGTTTAGTTTTTTCTTCAATTCTTGCATTTTGTTGTCAACCGATTTGTTTTGCTTTGAATTCGAGTTTTTATTGGATTTATTGTAAAAATTGTTTGCGATTTCGGATATCTTTTGGTCTGAATTCGGGTCTAATTTAAAGCGTTTTTGTTTTGATTTTTTACTTAAATCCAAATCGTCTCCAAATAGATCTCTCTTTTGTTTCTCCATCGACTCCAAAATCTCTTCATTACCTTCGAAGTAGATTTTTGGGGGAATTAAGTCAATCAGTGAAGAAAAATATTTGTCGTTTTCCGCTATTTTTGCCACCAAATCGTCGACAAAAGGCTCTATAATCGTCTTTGACTTCTGGTTATTTTGGACAACTTCTGGTTCTGTTTTATCTTCATTTGTTTCTTCACTTTCATTATTATTTTGATCAACAATTTGAAGATCATTTGAACTTTCATTTGAGTCCTCAATAGTGACCACAGTTTC
>JAQFZI010000447.1:0-16123 GCA_034695605.1 Eupelops occultus | reverse complement strand
ATTGAGTTAGAGATAAAATAAATGCTAAATGTGATGAATACAACTAAAAATTATAATTAAGATTAAAAGAAGAAAACATTAAATATTGTTTAATTCTTTCAATTTCTTCAAATAATTGTGCCTAGTTTCTTTAATTTTGTCATAATTTTCTAATTTGCACCTACAAACATTCTAATATTTTCGGGCATTTTAAGGAATTAAAATTAAACTGATTTTATAAAAAAAAATGTAACATTTGAATGAAAGAGTACTGAGTTGTTTAAAAATCTATGGTTTGATTTCGAAGGAAGAAATTGAGGGAAAGGAGCAACGGTGCGAAACCAAAGACATAGCAAAGGTTTTTAGCGCTAATGTCTTTTGGATTCTCCTTTAGTTTGAAGAGAGACTCGAAATGATGGGAAACCATAGACGTCCAACTGTAGTAAAATAATCATTTTTAAAGAATGATAAGCCGGTATCAGATAAGACACAGCATATAAAAAATTTGCTCCGAATAATTGGCAGCTTATTATCAATATTTCCTAAAAATATTTTTAAATCCATCGTATAATTTATGAAAAATCTTAAAAAACAATTGACTGAACAATTCATTAGAACTTAAGAAATATTTTATCTAAAAAGGAGCAATATAATTAATATAGAATTAAAAACTATTTCAGTATGACCAAGGTAAAATGTTTTAAAGCTATCTTTGAATGAGAAAAGATGATTAATGACATTTTTTCTAATAAAGCGTTGATTTATTGATTTTTGTATTGTCTCTAAAATATATGGATTAATAACATTGGATTACTGGCAATAATTGAGCAAAAATTGTGAACTTCTATCACTTTTATCACAAAATGGTATTCGAGTGAAGACTTGAGGCAAAAATTTCAGTAATGTTTGAGAATTAATGCAAAAGACATTAATGTTTTCTCTGCTAAAACCTATTCAATGGATTGAAATTTATTATAATTATAATAATAAATGACACAAAAATTATTCATTCAGATTAAGTCTTATGCATAAACATTAACTTAAATATTAAGTAATTATTGAAAAGTTTTTAAGGGAATAAAAAGAAAACATTTATGAAAATTGTTTATATTTTAAAAGTAATTTAAAAGTAAAGTAAATGCTTTAAAAATATGAGTCAAAATGTAAGAACTGTTAACAACCCTTTCGATTGTTTTGATAAACTTAATTAAAAGCTTTATTACAAACAACTCTTACATCAATGCTTACCATTAATCCAATTATTAAAGTTTAAGAATAATTAAAAATGATTGATTATGCAAGATGATTGCATTTTTGAATATGCTTTCTCGATAATTAATTAATCGAGTAAATGATAAATTGATTGTCTTATGTTTTAATTTGAGTCAATGTATTTGTATAGCAATGAATAGTTGATATGTTGTTTGTGTTTGAGTGCAAACAAAACTATTTATGATATTATGCAATAAATTTGATATATTTATGAAAAAGCATTAACTTTGATATAATAATCAGATAAGATGTTAGTCAATAGTGAGCGCCTACATGGCATAGGTTGTGCATTTGATTCAATAACAAACATATACTAAAGAGGCATTGATTAGCGAAGACATATCAACAGGACTGGCAAAAGTTCATCTGATCAGTATTTGTCACAACGGGTATAGTATGTGATCAAAAAGCGGTCAATAGTTTTATGCATCTGTAAGTCTAAAATGATAGAAAACTAAGTTTGGTTATTCTGTGACAAAAACTAAGTCGATCTAAAGTGACAGAAGCAGTGGATCTAATAATACAAAACTACATCTGCCAGACATCTGATGGGAGTTAGAGTAAGGCCTTCACTGCATTCACACCACTGATGATGAAGTCATGTCATCAAAAAGCAAAAGTCAAATATTGAAAACTCAACCAAAAAGGAAATAATCTTTTTGTCTCCGAATCAAAGAGTCAAAAATGAATTTCATTATAACTTTTATTAGTTTATAACCTCATCGATAGATCTATAACTACATAATAAACACATTTTATTTTCGCAAAAATCTCAACAGTTTTGCTCCAATAGAGCGAAAAATGGATACCTCTTTCAAAATGAGTTTAATTTAATTTGGATTATCAGTCAATCAAATCATTTATAATTATATATTCATTCGATCGACAAAACAGAAAATCAATTAAATTCAAACATCTTTAATATATGATTAAAGAAATTGATATAATATTTAAATTAATGACAAAAAGTACTGATTAAGTAATAATGAATTTTGAAAAATCAATATTAAATGCAAAACAATTGTATTCTTTGAAACATCAACCAATCAAATAATGATTTCGTAAAATTCTTGAAGAAACAAATCTTATTCAAAATTGAATTTCTTTTACTTCTTCTTAATATGAGTTCGATATAAAAGCTTTTAATAAGTCGTGCAAAAGACTACTCGAATAGTAATTACTAAATAATTTGTCGCACAAATAATAGAGTGAATCGTAGTTCAGTTGATTGCCTTATTTGAGAAGAGCGTTGGGCCGACATAACAAGCCATATGTCTAATTACTACATCCAACTCATGAGCATCGCTTGAATTACAGTCCAAATTCTAGACACAATTCATTAGGCTAACAATCAGATTCATTTAATTGATATTTAAAAAAAACTATTCTCATTATTTGAATCAGTTTTTCCAAGTTCTCTTCAATTATTTTATTTTAAAAAGGCTTTTATAAAAAAATCGCTAAAAATATTTATTAGATATGACTTCTTTAAAAAAATGCTTTTATTTATTGTTTTTTTTTATAATAGAGAAGGAATACATAAAAGTTGAAATTAAATTGAATTTAAGGACAATATTGTGCTTTAAAGCAGTTTTTCAATGAAATAACTCGAATCAGAATAATAGAAGTGTGAATTGAAGTTTGCAAAGAATATTGGCCTAGAACTTATATAAGTATATACATAAAAGTGTTCGTCGCCCGTAATTCCCACCTTCGATATGCATGACTAATAATGAAACACAAGACCTGAATATTTACTGACTTAATAGTATGCAAACACTCGGTTCTCAACATTGGAGATAAAATGTCGTTCCTTTCTATTCAAGTAATCAATTGAATCCATATTCTGATTCACTGACAAAATTGTATTTCTTTCTTAGCTTTAAATGAAAGTCAAAGAATCGCAAAAACACTTTTGAAATATACGATTAAAAGCCGAATCAAATCATAGATTAGTTTCATTTGAATTTCATATTTATTCAATCAATAAATTGAAGGCATTTTTCATTTTTAAAAATTATATGAAAATGAAAATTATTGATGAGATTTAACGAAAATTATTATATTTAAAGGAAACAAAAAATATAATGAATCAAAAAATATACAAATGAAAAGACAACAAAACAGTCTTTGTTTTTCAAATGATTTGATCCTTTGGGAAATGTATTTAAAATTTGACATTTTTTCTATTAAAATGAACTGAATTTTTAAAAATAGATTTAAAAATAAAATGTGCATAAAATTAAGTCTAAGAATTGTTAGGCCTCTGATTTATTGGACTATTTTTTATGAATATACGAATTGATAATGAAATGACATTACAAGAAGTGACGTAAAACCAAAGAAACAATTGAAAAATGTTTGAACGGTGTCTACAGAACCACATTTGACTGCTATGACTGCTTTGACTGCTTATTACACATATTTAATGTTTTATCCATAAAACTATAGATTTAGTTATCGATTAGAATATGCGTTCCAAGGGATAGACTGCAATCCAAATGCAATGAATTTGATGTTTAGATTGTTTTTCACTGTAATTCTATTTCCTTCAATATTTTATTGTGATTATAGGAAAGGTATGCATTCTCTACATATAATCCCGATTTGTTTGCCATTAAAAAGATTACAATGAATTCTGTGACAAAGAAAACACTGAATTCTATTCGTTATATAATCAGAATTAAGGATAAAATATATTTAATTTATTCATATTCTGTCAATACTTAGACTTGAATTGAATTTTCGATTCGATTAACAGATAATTATAAACGTTTTGTTTCCTTTTTCTATTCAAATAAGATTTCAAATAAAACTATTCAATTGAATCTCATTTTCAATAGAACCGAATTCAATTTATCGCCAGTTTCAGCCAGGTATCATCAAGGGGTATAGTTATATGTCAATTTTTTAAAAATACTCCTGGGTTTTCAATAAATCTATCCTTGAATTTAGAAAATAAACAAATTAAGGTTTTTTTCATTCGTTTGAAGGAATGGTGGCTTTACTTTAAGATCCTTTACCTACACCTATACTTTGAGAACAATTCCTGATTTCAACAGTTTTTTTTAAAAATTTTATACGAAACTAAAGAATTTCGAAATAATTTTCAACCGAATACTTTTTAGAGTCTTTCAATTTATATTTTTTTTCTTGAAAACAAATTCTCATAAAATTGATTACTTTTTCTGTCATTTCCTAAAATATAATAATTTAAATGTGAATATTATTTTGAGACTTATTTGAATTGATTAGCCTTAATGTCGTATTTTATTCACTTTATTTTTACGCTTTCTCTTTATACCCTGTTTTATTTTCTTCCATTAAATCCTTAAGAAATAATTAAGAATTTTGGGCTAAGAATGTAATTTTTCCAAACATTAACTTGCTCAGATTTTATGAAAAATATTCAAACATTAATAAAATGCGAAACTCCAAAATTCATAGGAATGTGATCACAGATGAAATAAATGGTATTTGAAAAATTGTTCGTAGATTTACAGTAAATTTTCCAGATTAAACTGCTTACAAAAAAGTAATCAAGCTTTGCATCAAATTTGGACAAACGATAAATATCCATACAGTCCTAACAAATGGTTCCAACCAAAGTTCAAACACAACAAGATGAAGAGTATGCATTGAGACTTAATGCCACATTAAAGTTCCAAATGTCTGATATAGCAGTGATGCCCAAGCTCTTCGAAATGGGGAGTTCCCAAAAATTTTAAAGATAGGGGGTAGTATAATTTTCAGAATCTTAAGAGACCTAGTATTTGTCGAAAGATGTAAAGTTAAACTTTCTGAAAAATTTTGTCGACTTTTTTTTAATACAGTTTGCATTTTTTTGTACCGAAATCCTGGGAGGAGATAGTTTCAAGCTAAAACTAGGGAATATATACAGACAGAGAATTAGAGGGGTATTCAGGCTATACCCCCTTGGGCATCACTGGTCTGAAATGGTCACTTGAAAGCAGTAAGATAAAGCTTATTTCTTTAAAGGTCTCTTCAATGCACTGCATTTCACATTATTATTAATAAATATTCTTTAGATATTTTCAAGTGACAAATTGGGGCGCTGTTCAAATTTTGCATGCTAATTAGTCTTTATTTTACTAGTTAGAATTACAATTCTAACAAAGTAAGTAGTTTCAAATATCATATTTAGTTCTCAAGTTATTTAAGTTTGAATTTTTAGAATAGAATTTGATCTTGTTTAAAAGTGTTAAGAGTTAAAGAAATTATTTTTCTATAAACTGTTATTGAATAACTCAGAGAATAACTTTAAAATATCCTTGTTTAATCTCATCAACATGAGTTGGAAATATAAACATCCTCCTTGCTAACGAGATGATAGGAATATGTAAATCTGCTCTTACCTTCTCAATTAATACTTAGATAACATATTTTGATCAATGACAAAATTAGAGACGGTTTGAGTTTTTTCATCACTAGTCTAATGGCAATGTTTGTCATATAATATCATTGATATGTCGTATTTATTTCTTAAGTCTTCAAATTAGGTTTTGGAGGTCTTCCATACAGCAGTGAAGCTCCTTTTGGATTATTTAAACCAGGTATAGGCAAGGGGAATCATCTCAAAATCCCCCTGATCTTGAGAATTTTGAAAAATACACTCTAGTTTTTGGAGTGTTGAAAAGACCCCCTCTAAAATTTAGACCCCGCAAATTTTTTCAGCATTTATTCAAAAGTTGGCTAAAAATGTTAAGTTATTTGAACTAAAATAGCTTTTAATTTTACTTCAGGCTAATAATCTTAAATAATAAGGTAAACTAGCATAAAAAGGGTCTGAAATCCAATCATCGATAGTTTTTATGCGTTTTCTAAGCATTTAAATACTCAAAACCTATTAAAATAACCCTTTTTTTAATCATTTTAATGATTAGTAAAAAATGACCAAAATTTGACGTATTAGCCATTTAACCAACAATTAAGCTTAAAAGCACTATAATGTCATTTTTATTTATTTTTGAAGGTATTGCATCATTTTCTTAAAAAAACCTTCCCTGATCTCCCTGGAGGGGCCGAGATTGGCTATCTCTGATTCAGGGATGGCCAGACTCCGAGGCTCCAGGGGGATCCAGGTAGGGGACTTTCGAAATTTCCTTCCAGGAGGGATAAAGGCTGGTTTTTTGGCTGAAGGGGGATATGCCATTTTGCTTAAAACGGCCAGAAATACGTCCAAAATAGGTCTATTAGCTTCGCGCGGCGGCAGACCCCCTGATTTTTTCTCTCTTTGTTGTATTAATTTTTTTTGTCTCCAAGGGGATTTTTCAGGATTTTCCGGCTCAGGGGGTATAAAGACCCCCTTTGACTTCTCTGATTTAAACATTTTTCATTGAAAAGAGCATAAAAAGTTCAAATTTGGTTAATTAATGAAAAGAATTTCAATCATTTAAATCAACGAAACAAATAGGAATGAAAGCAAATAAACAGTCCTTTAAAACAAACTAATTATACGTTTCTATTGTTTGTTAATAGAATCTGATTAAGTGTTCACTTTTGCAAATGTAAATGACCACAATTAATTAATTAATAAATCAATCAGTATGTTCAAATTTTAAAGTTAAGGTGTACTTTAAATTGAAAAGTGATCCTGCAATTTTTTTTAAACTAATGCGATTTTCATTGAAAATTACGATTCAGTTTTGATTTTATGTTTGAAATAAATCTGGATTAGCTTTTATATACTGAAGGCTATCCTAAATGTTTGAGGACAGCGCTGTTAATCACACTTATTATGTTTGATCGCTTTAAATGATAAGGAAAACGATCTTAACTCAAATGTTTGTTCGCTTAAAAATAAATATAGTTTTTATGGCTTTTGATGAGTTTATTTTGGACTACAGTAGACGTCCCATCAAATTCTATATAAACATAGAGAGTTTGGACAATATATTAGTGTTGACTTAAACCTAATAGTGTATGTATATGTGAAAATGGCTGCAGAGAACAGCACACCATAAAAATACTTTGGATTCAGTTCACATATAAAGGATTTGTTGAAATTATAGTTCAGAAAAATTTCAATTAATATTTGTATATATTTGAGGCAAAAAATTCTTGATTTCCTCAAAAGAGTTGTTCAAACATAATATTTATGATAAAACTCATTAATCAAATACAAATACAAATTTCCATAAAAATATCAAACTTTTAGTCGACGACAAAACTTTTCGATTGATTACCTGACTCCAGGCGATGGTTATACCAATAAATATGAGGCTTTATCGTAGTCTTGTCGACCATTTCAAACACATTACTTTTATTATTGATATTCAAAATAAATTACGAAAAGTTTTGTTTATTAGGTGTGAAGTAGAGCTTCAAATGTCAACTAATTTAACTTTAATTAACATATAATTACACCAGAGATCAAAATAGCTTTTAAATATCAAATTGGATCAATTTTCTTCACTTTTCATATTATTCGCAGTCCTTTATTTAAATCAAGGGTTAAAAGTTTGAGTCCTTGAAAAGGTGGGCACAAAGTTTAAATAGTTACTTAATTAGCATATTAACCATTTAATTTAATAAATTCCATTTAAACCCGGTTTGTAGACATTTTTTCTATCAGAGTATTTCAGCATGCTCATATAAAGTTTTTTTTACTAACCCAACCCCTCGTCATCCCTGATTTGGATTATGTTTATCTCAGACCAGAAATAAACAAATGACTTCCTTTCAAATCTAAATTAAGATTTTAATAAATACAATGAAATTGAAGACAAGATTTATTATGTCGTCTTTAAATTATTGTTTATATTTTAAACTCAAAAGAATTATTAATCAAGATAAAAAAAAGCCTTTGAAAGAATTTTGAAGCTAAACAAAGGATTTATTATTTAAATTAATTTTAAAATAATTTTATTCTAAAACCAAATTTTATTTTAAAGTAATTTTATATAATAATAATAATAATAATTGATTTATAAAAATAATGAATATATTAATAGAAGAATTTGCGATATTTGCCAAATACTAAATATATGCCTGTCTTACAGTTTCTATGAATTGAGTAAAATGATTGTTGATGGTGCTGTCACTTCCCAACTACATTTTCCAAAAGAAAAAGAAGCCGGGAGGGCACGAGTTTCAATGAATTACCAATGGGTACCCCTTTGGGGTTAATTTATATTTGATTTTGACTGAACATGCTCATAAAATAAATGCAAACCTAAAAGAAGTATAAGAAAAGATTATCAAGGACAATTGAATAATTTGCAGAATGTTTTCAACAAGAAAGTCAACACTCGTTAAATATTGAAAGCATTGATCGAAATCTATTAAAAAATGGTAAAAAGCAATCAAATGTATATTTAATGTCAAATAATTTATTTAACATAGAATTAAATTAAGTAATATTTTCTTTAAATAATTCGATAAAATATTAAATTATAAATGTTTTGTAATGTTTATGAAAATAGTGTTTAGTGTTTGCGTGTATTTATAGTTGAAATAAGAATTTCATTAGACGTTAAAACAGAAAATGATATATTCATTCATTCATTGATTCTTTTGATATATTATTTTGGAAATCGATTTTATAAATAACATATGTATTCCATTCGTTACTTTCATTAGCTTTTATTTACCGTTTTTTATCGCAATAAATTACAATAAATAAATAATGTGCTAGATAGCCTATGGGAAATCATACCAGAATAATATCAACATGCAAATTAGTTTAATCCAATGCTCAAACCATTTAAAATTATTCTAAAATCTCTAACTCTGGTAGCTTTTAAAGAAACAGAATCAAGAATATGCTACAAATTCACAGCTTAACAGATTTGATCTATATCATATTTGATCAATCAGTTTAGGTCTCGAGTAAATACTAAATGGAGTATCACTAATGTAATACTCGATTGAAAATATCTTGTAAATTGTCAGATTCAGACAAATCTCAATCAATATAAGTACATCTCTTAAATATGTAGTACATAGTAGTTATTGCCAACATTTTCCTATTAAAGCTGAATCCTGGTATGTCTGAAAAGAATTATCTACTTGGATACTATCAGGCAAAAAGTTAAACATTAATCTTTATGTTGAGAGATATAAACCATAATATTTTGTTTTGAATGACATCAAAAATAATTTGCAGTTTTATTATTTAAGTCATATTTAAGTCAATGACAGTAAATGAGATGAAAACCGGTGAAAACGATTAAGATGTTTATGATAATAATGTCGTCGGGGAATAAAATGAATCAAAAATTAAGAAAAATATTCATTTCTTATAAGGAAAAGACGTAAAATCGTAATGAAGTGAATGAAACTAATATACAAATATTGTTATAATTATTTAAAGCGAACCAAATTCTTATGGCCGACCAAATAAAAGGAACTCTTGTCTTGTATTTGAGACGATAAACATAATACATAGAAATAAAGTTTATTCTGAACTGAAATTTAAATTATGTTCAACAGAAAAAATAATGTAATATTATATATATTCATATTTCAAGTCATATGGATTTTATACCATTTTTAAGAGTAAACCTTTTAATAGAGAAAAGTGAACATAACTTTGAAAGCATTTTCTTTTGATTCCTGAGCTGACGATCTATAATAGCTTTTGTGATTAGTGGCGAATCTGTAATACTCTTGCATTATTTCCTGACATAAAATTCACTTTTGCGCCACTCTTTTCCAGATTAAACATTTACTGAATATAAAATACATTTGATTAATAAATTGTAGAAATGAATAATCTTTTGAATATTTCAGATTCCAAAGCCTTACAGGACTTAAACTCGGCTTTTGTTTGACGTTAGATAAAGAAAATCAATGATGAAAAGCATGAAAAAAATAAAGAATTTCTTTAGTTTTTAGAAAAACTGGTATTAGATTTTATTATCGAAGAAATCAATTTTTGTGTCTTTTCTGATTCGCTTAAAAATAATATTCTGTACAAAAATCAAGTACTTTATCAAAACAGTTGCGATATTTCAGATACTGTATCTAATATGGTGTGGAAAGTGATGTTTTGATAGCCTCTAAAGAATATACTTTTCGATAGTGTTTGGCTTCAAATCAGATCAGAACTATTGAGCCTTAAATTAGTTTAAAAAAATATAGACTTATTATACAACTTATGTCTTATGATATCAAATATTTTCAATGTATTATAAATCGGTTTTATAGAAAACTTTTCTAACAATTGTGTTATTTGATTAGTTTTTGTAAATCTAATGATGTGTTCATTTGTCAACATATGATAACAAGTGAAGACTGTGTGAACACTATGTGAAGACTGTGTGAAGTCTGTGTGAAGACTGTATAAGAATTGTGTGATTCAAGAAAAGTCATTTAAATGAATGCGAAAATCGCAAAATCAGTTTTCGGTGACTCATAAGTCATAACTGAATTTCTTATATATGATAGAAGTGACAAATCAAAGCTTGCAATTGTATTTATGCCACGACAGGCACACATACTATGGCAGAGACTATGGCACATACTCTGGCATTCAATACATTCAATAATGTCAAATATGGTCGAGAGAACAGACAGAGAACAGAACTCAATCATGATTTGCTACAATAGAGCACAAACACAATTTTCGGCACAAATCGCTTCTTTGGAGCTGATCACTGACTGCACAGTTCCTAATTCCTGTACCGCACTTCAATTTGAATTGTGATTTTGTTCTTATGGTCTCAAATAAAGAAGAATATGAGCGAGCAATGAGTCTGAAATGTTATCTGGAAATAGAGCTAATTAGGCGACTGATCGGAGGGTCAAACGAGCAAAAGGTAACTCTGAGTCATATATATTAGTTGTTGTCCACACTTTTTTCTGTTTTGGTGGCGAACAAAGCATTGCCAAAGACTATTACCTCTCAGTTATTGGTATCATAAGAGCAAAAGTCAAAGAAAGTCAGACAAAGTGAGAGCCAAATAGAAGCGAAGCCAAAGTATAACATATTATGAGCTTTAGTTGTAGTGACAACAACTCAACTCAGATCCTAAAGAATGTTATTATTGGATACGACATAAGTATTGTCTGCATTACTTAACCCAACAATGTCTTCAATGTGAGTGCAAATAAGTTAAGGTGGACTGTCATCAACGGTATGTCCGCCAAAAATGCTCTCATAAATGAAAATAGCAGAACAAGAATAAGATTTAGACCCAAACTCACAAACGACGACAAAATTAACGATTGATTAATAGATAAATGTTAGACAATTGAACTATTGATTGATCAATACATCCAAACATCGATATATCATTTGCCACAACTCCCTCTCTTCTCTCTCTCTCTCTCTCTCTCTCTATCTATCTCTCTCTCTCTCTCTCTCTCTCACACACACACACACACACACACACACACTCTTCTAAACTGATTGGACAGACATTGAAAATTCTAAACTTCACTTTCATACTGACTGATGAAGCATTGGATCATTAGTTTATATGAAAAGAAGTCATATTTTCTATAAGTGTTTGGCAGAAGAAAAACCTAATAAATTAGTTTGAATGTTAAACCGAGACTCTGGTGACTACTCAGCCTCTCAGATGATAGGCTCTTACACTTTTTGTGTGGCATTGTCTGCAAACTTTACAACAATTTAACTCACAATTCAAGCACTGCTTCAATGCTTTCCACCAAATAATAAAAAATGTGAACTCATTTATACGGCAAAAAAGCGAACACAAACTCTCTCTATATTGAAGAGGATTGATGTTCAGGTATGCTATGGAATGACTGCATCGCACCATCACTTCCACGACTACAGTCATATAGAACTGTGAACTTTAATAACTTGATAACTAAAAATACGGCCTTAATATGTAAAGCCAATAGTCTCTAATTTATTGATTGACTAAATTTTATACTTTGACACAACTTTCTTAAGACTCCTATTAATTGATACGAACTCCAACTCTTTTAATTACACCAATTTATCGGAAGATCTGAATCAAACTACAAGTCATTAGTACATCAAATGATCCAATTTTCAAATAAGTATTTAATTAATGTTTGCCTCAAATTTCTTATAAATTCTTAGAAAAAAAAGTAACTTAATTAAACAAAAATGAAAAATTCTGAAAATCAGAGATTAGTTTTTTTATTGAATAAAATTCATTTTATTTTCAAATCATTGACTAAAAGTGAAAAAACGAAATATTAATATTTGCGAACGACTATAATATTTATAAAAATTTTTATTTGATTGACGCAAACAATAGATATTAAATAATTTTTGTATTTAGAAATAGAGAATATTCTGTAAATATCTTCTCAAGTAAAAGGTCCGAATGTTTTTTAAGTTGTTCTAGTTCAAAATTCATAATGAATTATGAACTTTTGTAGAGACTAGAGTCAAATCTTTCTCTTTAAAATCTATCTCTTGAATAAAAACATTTTATTTTATAAACTTTAATAAAACTAAATTAAATTAAATAATAATAATATAGACAGACCCCAAAGGAATCGCCACCAGACCAGATCTCCAACCATTGGCTTAATATCATTTGAAAAGGAGTTGCGACCAAATGTTGAGTCAATAAATAACTATTTGTTAGAATGATAAGAGTTGGAAAATTGAAGACTGGTTCTGATGACTTTAATGAATAGAGTGACTGAATTTTAGCACAATTTTAGTGCAAATCATTGAAATGTTATATAACGTAATGCAAGCGATGAGTGAGTGGAGAGTCTCCGAACACCGAAATAGTTTTGCAACAGATTGTAAGGAAAGTGGTCTTATAAATGGGTTTTTTGTAACGTTGTCTCTATTGGTTACATAAGTTTGTGGAGAGTCTGCGCTCCGATCCTATACCAGACTCTTTATACTTAAACCGAATTCCAATTTTCGGCTTTAAATCAAAGTCTAATCAAAATTTGATTTCAAAATCATTTCACTTCAAGCGAACAAATAATTGGATTTTCTTTGAGTGAAAATATTTATTTCTATTGTTTTATGGCTTCAAATGCATTCATATAACAACATCCATGTAATAGTTTCCAATGAATTGATCTTGATAGCCTTCAACCAAATAGGTGAATGATTTCGATCGAATGCGTTGCTTAGCATTAATTTATTTCTTGGTTTAAACAAATTTTAATTCGTTTTCAACTCTTGATTTTTCATTAACCAAAATCTTATTCCATATCTATTGCACACCACTCCAAATGTGGACAATATTTTCTAATAAATTTCTAAACTTTTGCCAACATTTTGGTTGAAAACAAAATCAGAATAGAGTTAAAGTAAAATCATATTTAAGAGTTCAAAACTGGAACTTTTCCTTCTCTATATATTCTAGACTTTGCATGGTCAAGGCAACTTACCTCAATCAAACTTTGTCCACCTCTTTCGTGACTTTATGTCAAGTGAGGCCAAGAATTTTAAGCATTTATTTTATATATGACTCTTCTTTAGATTAATTATAGACCCGGTATATGAACAAAGTTTGGATGAGGCAAAGTTGCCTTGACCATTCATATTCTATACATTATTCTATTTTGAGCATTCATTGAGTTATTGGTTTTCAAAATGCTATTAACTTATCATTGAATAGCATTCACACCATTTTCATTGTCTGTTCTCTTGTGCTGACAAATTCGCGAAAAATATGAATACATATTATTATTTTTGTATTGAATTTCGCTTATAATTTGATTGAAAAATCACTTTCTTTATAATCATTTGTATTTTTATGACAGTCCACATCAAAGAAGAACAAACTGCAAATTACAATATGACCTACCATCTTTATTGTTTATTCAATCATTTTCCATAAGAAGAAAATTTCATTTTTATGTATCTTTATAATAGATTCTATATATTCTGTATATTATATTATTATTATATTGTTTCTAAGATTGAACCAAAATATGATAATATTTGCAAGTTTCTTATTATTAATTTTAATCAAATATTCTTGATGAAAGACATCATTTATCAATCAATTTTAATGAAAAATGACGATGTTTTTAAGAATAAAGTTTTTAGGGCCGTCTTTAAGGCACTCAAACTTAAGAAGGGCACATCTAATAAATTGCAGGGGTATTGGTTAACCGAATAATTTCAGGGGTGAACAGAATAAAAACATCCAGGTCCAATAGTTAGGTCATTTTCCAATGTTCTGAAATGCGTATAGAATGAGCTGAAAGCAAATAAATAGTTTTTGATTATAACGAACTTAATTGAAGTCATATTTCTATATTCTTATGAGAATTGAGATAATATTTAACCGGAAAGTCATCAGAATTTCGTTTCTCATTTATTTTTCGATTATTTTGTTTGACGAATGGTTTTTATGTTCAGATCATATCATAAATTCATTCAAACATATGTTAATAATTGTGGTCAGTTTTTTTCAAAGTATTTTTGAATAAAGAATTTGCTGAGATTTGAAATAAATTAAAAGGCAATCATTTGATTTGCTTCAGTCTATTCACTTCATTGTTGAACAAACAAACGAATCCAACCGATGATAGGCTTCAACAGTAAAGTTCAGTGAAGTGAATATTAAGAAACGACGATAATATCTGAAATCTGAAACAAGAATCATATAAGTAAACAACAATTCAATTAAGAATCGATTTTTTATAATATAAGCCAAACAATAGCTAACACTTCAATTATTAACTCTAAAATTTTAATCTACTTTTAAGAATAGCCTTAATTTAAATTTAATTTAACAATAATTGTTAGTCCTTTCATCTTAAATAGAGTGATCACATATTTTGGATTATTTTTAGTGTTAGTTTTTTATTATAGTGAAAATTACAATTACTCCTTACTTGATTTATGATTAAAGATGTGGCCACACTACTCTGGATCTTTTATTTTAAGGAAAGGATGATAACAAAGAATAAAAAGTTTAGTAGTTTTGCAGTCAATGGCTGTGAAATTTGAGAACTGAAAAATTGAAAATAATTGAGGCATTCATTGAATTAAACGAACAGAAAATTCAATTCTGACTTAAATAATAAATAATTGCATCGAACGGAACAAATGACTGATGCCTTTCCACAATATTATATATATAATACTTAATATTCTGAATACATATTCGGTAAAAAATCGTATTATAAACATTCACTTTATTCTATCAAATCGTTTAACAATAACCTGATTTCATTTCAATCTTTTATAATAATATAAAATCAATTTTTTCCTAAGAATTTTCAAAAAGCCTTAAATTTTAAGAAAATTAAATTTTCTAAATTCAATGCAAAATAAATTGAAACCTAAATTTTTGCTCAATTATTGATTTCTTTCAGAATTTGAATAATTTTAAGAAAAATTTAATTTCAATTTCGCAAAAAATCTTTTGAATAAAGAGAATAATTTTTAAATTTTATCAAACTTAACAAATTAATTGATTAACCCCTTGGTTTGTTTGAGATTTTCTTTAAATTTAATAGTTTTATTAGACTTCACATATTATAGGGCTTTAATGCAGGGTTGCTCAACGTTAAGGGTTGGTAAATATACCAATAAGTGTTATTGAGTAGATTAGTCAGTCCAATGACTTTATCATTAATTATAAATATAAGTAAATTTTTCGTTACTTTCATATATTATTTTGAAGTTTCAAAAATTGTTTTAAAATAAGATTTTTTGCTGAATTAAGCAAATTTCAAATAAAGCACTTAAAATGTTTAAAACGATGTATTGGTTATTATATGTTAAAATGGAGCAGGGAACTTGCCGCAAAATATGCCCTACATCTCTCTTAGATTAGGAATAAAAATAAATCCTCTAGACTCTAGCAGAGCCGGGCAGATTTAGTTAGGGAAATAAAAGTATGAATTAGTCTCCGAAATTGAGTCCCTAATTCCCTATTCAGTCCCTATGATTGATAGGGAATCCCTATCATTCCCT
>JAQFZI010000446.1:0-16126 GCA_034695605.1 Eupelops occultus | reverse complement strand
CAATATAACAAAGCATGAAAATTCATTTTTAGCTTATAAACTAAAGAGATATTAAAAACTTATTGGACGACCTATATAAAGTTAGGTCTTATATAAAGTCTACCCTAACCGGAGCTACCCCTCCAATAGTAAGTTAATAGAAAATTCTAAGTTTGAGAGGAGATAAGGGGTTATTCGAAATAATCTAATTTGGAAATAACCTTGGCTAACTCCAATCTTTTTGGCTTAATTATTAAGGTTATAGAATACATTTGATTATAGAAAAGTTGTGTCGAGCTCTTTGTCACAATATTTTATTTCAATAATCATGTCTTCAATTGAAGGCCTGCTTTAAGAAAGGATGTCCTCTCTCCTACATCTTGGTTATCCTTCAAAAATATCGTAATTGTTTTGATATCAATTCAAAAGAAAATCTTTATTTTTCTCAAACGTATAATAATTTTGCGATAAATATCTTGAAAAACATTTGACTCAAAACAGAATTTTTCAGAGAATTACTGATAATCTTATAAATAGTTTTCAGTCTTTAATATCAATAATATTAATATCTTTAATATCAGACAATTGAGTATTCATTTCATTTTGAACTCCAATATCTTCACTGTTTTGACCACTTTTCTGATCAGATGACTGTTCGCCACAAACTTCAGATTTAAGGCCCTTTTTCTTTGATTTTCTTGACTTTGATTTCATTTCTTAAGACATTAAAAAAGTCTTAAAAAATGTAAGAAATAATTAGTGGTAAACCTGTGCGAAACTGTTCCAAAGGTTCGACAAATTCTGGGAATCCCATTAAACCGATTATTTCGATAATCATATCCTCATTCAGATTAGATGTCTTGTAGTGGCTCTGAGCGGTGGCCGCCACCGACACTAACCAGATTTGGGCGCAACGGTTGATCGCATCTTTGAATTCATCACTTATTCTGACCCTTTTAGGCAACTTTTGAGACAATTTGAGGTCAATTAACAGATTAATTAATAGATTTATAAATTTTCAAAGAATTTTCGGTAAAAGACTTGCCGACGATCTGATCATTTTCTCAATGGTTTGATTTGCAAACCGATTGAGTTTCTGCCACCGAATTATATCTGAAGATGAATAAGACATAACACTATTAGTTATTGTAATCTTAAATTAAAAACAATTAAAATTAGATTTAATCAATTATTTAATCAATTATTTAATCAATTATTTAATAAATGTTTTGTTTTTGTAAACAATGTTTTAGGCTTTTGTTTATTTGTCGACAAAACTAATAAAATGTTTACAGTTTTTAAACATTAAAAAAAATATTGAAATCATTTGATTTTTTAGAAATAGTTCATAATTTTTATGTTTCTTTAATAGCTTTTATAGGTTTTCCTTTCAATTAAAATATAATACTTTGCCAGGTTAGTTTTAAATATCTAATTTAATAATACCGAGTAGAGAAAGTTGAAAATTTTTGAAAATAATTTGAGCAAGGTTAAATTGAAGCTATAAGTTTGCCAATCTTGGCTTGATGCAATTTTCCAAATATTTCAATTTGGACATCTTGAGAGAGTTGTGGCATAAACTTGTCATAAATAGTTCCAAATGCTATTATTTGTCGACAGGAATGGGAGTAAAAACTTCTTCGGACTAATCCTATGACTTGTGAGTTGTTGTCATAAATGGGTTCTAAACCCAAAACAATTGGAGTTTTGTTTTTCAGTTTAATCCAAACAAAATATTTTTCATTTAATCTACTTTTTAAGGCTTCAGAACCGATAAAAGAGTTTGATTTTAGTTTACGATCGCAAATATGTGACTCCAGTCCAATGTTTGTCAACATATCTTCAGTTCGTAAGTCAATACCAGCCGACAGATAATTGTTTTCATTCTTCAAAGACTCATAGGCTCTGAGGCCAGCATTAGATACTAATTCGTCACAAATTATCTTCGAATACATTGTTTTCAAGTCTTCGTTATTATCGAGATGTAGTTCCCATCCAATGTCAGATACCAATGAAATACGAATCAGACGCATAGGAATGTCCTTTTGATAGTTTAACAAAAATAAATAGATTTTGAAAAGGGTTTTAACATACCATGAATTTTATTTTCTGGTGAGTCCTGTTCTCGAAATTCTTTAGCGAAATATTAAGAATCTGTTCCAATATTTGAGTACTTTTTGGACCATTGACTGACAAAACAGCTATTTTTTGAGATAAATCAATAACTTCTGTGTTTTCAATAATTTGATCCGAAATAATATTCTTTATTTTAGCCAAAACTTGATTAGTGTTGAGATCAGCACAAGTAATGTAATATTCATTGTCATCGATTTTATGAATGACTACGTCAGCATCGATACCACCCCTTCTATTAAGAAGATATGAGACAATCGATGAATTATTTTTCATTGATTTTAGATCAGTTGGACTCAAGCTATCCATCACTTGTAATGCGTTTTGTCCCTTAAGCAGGAATTTAGCCATCGATGACAGATTGAATACAACAGCCCTTTCATAAGCTTCCTGACATTCATGTTTAATAGCAATCCATTGACGACTGTTCTCTGACCACTCATAAGTATTATCCAAAGCACAGTATTGTTCTGTTGTCAGTCTTGTCGGCTCCAAATCAAACCAATCAGGAGTTTGAATGCTATGTCTTTCGCAAAAAACACAGCCTCTGCTAAGAAGTGTATCAAATAAGGTGTCTCTGAAGGTTTGGTCCCTGGCTTTCAATTAATTAAAATTAATACCAAAATAAATTTGATGTTAAATCAATAAATACCTGTTAAGGGCTCATCCCTTTGATAAATGATTCCATAATTTCTGGCATAAGATTCAGTGCAACGCAATTGAGACCAAACTTTGTTATTAATGAGATGTCTATTAAACCGTTTGATATCATAAGCAGATAAATCAAAATCAGGTGAACCGGAAGATATCCATTTAGCCATTTGTTGACCGACACCGCCGGATAGGTTTATACCAAATGAGTTGAAACCACTGGCGTGAAAAAAGCCTTTCACAGATAAATCTTCGCCTAACAGAGGCTTGTGGTCGGGTGTGAATGATTCCGGGCCACAAATTATTGATTTAATGCCGGTTTGGCCCAAAACAGGCATTAGTTGGATGGCGTTCTCCATATTTATGCCAAACTTACTCCAATTGAGATCGAATAGAGAGTACGGACCCAAATCATTCACTTTTTCAGTGATGAGCTGAGGGTGAGGTTCATACCCACCGATACAAAAACTTTTACCTGAAACTCGGAATACAATGGAGAGGTCGTGATCGCGAATATTAGGAGTCTTATCAGGGTCTACGCCATCGATAGTTTCGGTGACCACATGCGAATGTTCCATTGTTTGTTGGGGTAAGCCAACTATTCCTGTAAATATTTACCAACTTGTTACATTTGTTGCATTAAATGGAGAAAATATAAAGTACTTAATTTTTTTTAATAATCTCTCAATTCTTGGGTTTTGTTGAATCAATAAATTATCAATTATTAACGCATTTTCATGGGGGTGTCCCCAAGGTGGTGCTTTATAGCAAAAACCATATGAAAGTACATTTTATTTGAGTGGTAATCAATGCATAAGAGTTCAAACTTTGCAATCGTCTGTTTATCGTTTGTCATCAAAAATATTATCTTTTATTAAAATAAATGAAATACCTCTTAATGTGTTAAATGGACAGAAAAAGACATAAGAAGATCACAAATGAAATATAATTCATATTTAAATAATAATGTTTTTGTGATTTGACTTATTTTTCTCAATGATAGCGGTTTTGACGAAAATTTAATTGAAAACACAATTCTTATTATAATCATTGAAATAATTATCGAAATACTGTTTTTCAATCAAAATTCTTAACCCATCGAAAGAGAAAAGGAAATTATTTTTTGCAAAATCATCAAGTAAGTCTAGATTTAAGGAAAGCACGCATTTCCTCAATCAACCATAATTTCAAATGATGTAAATAATCAAAATTGATTGGAATACCTGCTAATTTTGCCACTTGCGGTGCCCAACAACCGGTGCAATTGACAATAATACCAGTACTAATCTCATGTATGTCTGTGTCGTATTGGAGGCAAATGCTATTAATTTTTGTTTGTTTAACATTAACTCCGGTGCAGTCTTTAGTATTGATTGCTATCAGACGACAATTATTAAACACTTGAAGCTGTGCTCCTTTAACCAGAGCTGAACAATACATATAGGGATCGACGAAACCGTCGTTAGGACTATAAAGACTTCCCACTAAATCACTTTTATTTGGATCTATCAGAGGTCTTAATAAGTCTAACGTCTGATTGCGATCTAAAATTTGCGAATCGATGTCATAATATTTAGACAATCCGTTTAGGCGCTGGTATTCTTGCATTCTTTTATGGTTATGGGCTAAGAATAGGCCACCATTATTAATAAAGCCAGTGGTTTCTACTCCATGTTTGCTGAGAAGCTCACTGGTCAACAAATGATGGGTTCGTCCCAAAAGTCTTATTTCTGTTTCTGAGGGCCGTAACCTCCAAACTAAACCTTTTAATAAAAGCCTATTATAAAAATTAATGAATAATAAAACTTTGAGTGTATTTACCGTTAGAATGCCAGGTCGTTCCACTGGTTATATCATGTCTTTCGACGACAATAACATTATTATATCCCAATTGAGTTAAATGATAGGCTGTCGACAAACCTATTACTCCACCGCCTGTTTCATAAAATCAATTGTTTTTCATATAAATATTTCATAAAATGAGATCTTATTCTTACCAACGACCACAACATCACTAGACTTTGGCAAAACTTTGGTTGAATATGCCCTTGTTAATTGGCGTAACATTTTCATCAAGGAACATATGCTGATCCTTGCAATTTCAATGAATTTATGGTAAAAATGAAAATGTTTTGAACTCAATTTGCTTTTTATTGTGTAATACATAACTTTTTTTGAAAAATTCATTTATTAGTTTAATTTCTGATAACATTTATAAGACATATGTTTTTTGACACATTATTTGAGTGAATGATTAGATAAATGATTTGACGGATGAGAATATAAATATATATATTTATAAAATGGTTTACATTTCATATGAATTTTTATACAAAAAACTTTATAAAAGACTTCGAATTTAATTATTTTCTTATAAAATAACAAACTTAGTGTAAACATAGAAAAGAATTGCAATGAGATAAATATTTGAGGCATTACAATTAATTTTATGGCTCATTGAGTAGGATATTGTGTTGGATGAATATTCGGGCAACTTTTCGATGTAATTAAGGCACTGTTTTCGTCGATTATTGCTTTTTATATAACGGTTTTGATTTTCTAAACACATCTGTTTGAATGGTCCCATACAGGAGGCGTATGATATGGCATATGGAATGTATGTCTGCTCGATCACCCCTCTGAACAAATATGAATTGACACCCTGAGCATAAACTGGCACATCTTCACCGCCATGAGTGTCCCAACGGCGCGGAACTGCCGACTGTTGGATGAATTCTTTGTTGGCTTAAAAGAAAATAAAAAGAAACTCACTTTCAGTTCAAATTGTTTAGCCTTTAGAAAACACACAGCCTTTCAAAGGAAAGACATGTTTTCGATATTATTAAAAATTAATTGAGCGGAAAATAGGTTTTTGTTGAGCTCTGTATCTGTGCCTAACAGTCCCTTACAGTCATCTTTAATGAATAAAAAGTTTAAATGTCTTTTAGGTGTTTAGTATTGAAATAAATACTTTATATAAAATAATGTTCTTTATCAATTATTACTTGAAGCACTGGTGGCCAATCTTTTCTACTCTAGGGGGATATTAGCTCTAATAAAATTGCAGATTTTCCCCAAAATCCTTGAGGAGGGGGTATTAGCTCTAGGGAATACCTCGGCGAAGCCTAGAGGGGGTCTCTCAACGATTTTAGGGGCTATTTTGCCAATTCTTCGACCTTAGGGGGTATTTTCAAAATACCACCTCTTGGCCAGCCATGCTTGAAAGTAAGACTTACTGACGTATCTATTTTTAACAATAAGAAGACTTTCATTTGTGTCGATCGACTCTCTCTTATAAATAGTCTCAGATTTTTCTTTCTTTTATCGGAAAAATAAATTGTTTCGAGAAATGCATTTATTTTTCATGAGAACTCTCCCATCAGATTCACTCTTATTTTTTTTATTTTTTTTCTTATTTTTATAAACATATAAGTTTTAGTGTGTTTCATGTTAATATAATGAAGGCCATTCATTAAATAACCTTTATAGTTTCAGTTTCATAGATAATGCAAAATATATATTAATATTTGACTATTTTTATATTCTAATTGACTCCTTGGTTATTCAAATTGATTAAATTTTACTGCTCTTAATGTTCCTGGCTATTCCTAATTGAAGCATCCATTTGTTATATGAGTGAAATCAAATATTTTTGACTACAATATTATCTTTTGAAGCATTCACTCGATATATGATTTGTGTTTGTTTTTCGCTTTGATTGATAATTTTCATGCAAATCATAATAACATAAAATTGAATTTATTTTTTTTATAATCCAGAGCTCATTGAATCGTAATGAGTGCCGACGGCATATGTTTAGCACAGGCTCTCCAATCAAATGCAATTAGTTTTGTGTAAACCCGTTAAAAGAGTTTTGTTTATAATTCTTATGAAAACGGTTTTAAGTAAACTTCATTAAAATCCTGGTTTAAAATGCATTTCAAATATTGATGGATGACTACAAACGGTTGACTAAATTCTTATAAATTCAATGTTTTTCGCAAAATGTTGTTTAGTTTTCTCTCAACAACTTTTGGCGATCTTTTTGTATAACTTTTTAATAATTTGAATCTAAATTGAAATTAAAATTTTCAAACTTTACAAAAGTTTCAATAGATTTGAATTTTCGTAATTCTTTGCGAAGAAATTTAAATTTTAAAGATCTTGGATATAATAGACTATATTTGCTTTGAAGCTGACAATTATAATTGATGAATAAACTTGGTTTATTTAGACGATAACAGAGTTTTGCAATACTAGTTGACATTTACACAATAAATGCTATTCATTGCCTATTCTGTGCAAACATTGAATTGTTATTTGAAAGAAATAAACTTTGATTTATTTGTTTTGATGTTTTAATAGTGTATTTCAACCAACAATTTCTTAGTCAATGAAATGAATTAGTTATTAATCCAATTGAATCCCAACCCAAATGATTAATATACAGATATGTTTATGGTTGGCTCATATTCTGTATGGCTTTTTGTGTGAGTACTAAAAATCAAGGAAAGCACTCACTTGTGTCGACTTTAGTGATGTTGATTCGCTTTTTGGTATATCCGGGACCATTAGCATAGAGAAGTGTTGTGTAGGGAAGTGAGTCCACATCAGACACTTTGCTATCAGTACCCAATATATCGTTTCCTCTTTTTGGAAATCCCCCAAATGTGAAAACGTGTGAATGATCTGATGTGACCACTAATAGACTTTGGGACGGCTGACTCAGCTTCAGTGCCACAGATATGGCCTCATCTAAAGCTAATGTGTCCACCAGTGCTCTGTTGGCGTTATTCAGATGGTGTGCGTGATCTATACGACCGCTTTCTACCATCAAGAAGTAACCATTTGGGTTGTGCGACAATACTTCAATAGCCTTAGCGGTCATTTCTGCCAGAGAGGGCTCACCACTTGGACCGTCATCCCTGTCCAACTCATGCGCCAAATGATTAGAACTAAACAAACCTTCGGATCAATGGATCGATTTTCAATTGAGAACAGATTCCGATCAAAGAATATGGTTTACAAACCGAGTAAATAATCAATACGTGAAGTGTTTAACCGATCAAATTCAGACTTATCCCTAACATATCTGGCGTCCAGTCCTCTCTCCTTCTTGTCTAAGAGCCAGCTCTCAATTAAATTTCTGTTATCGAGTCTGCGTCCGAATTCATTAGGCCGTTGAGGATCCCTCTCCATCACACTCATGAAATGGCGTCTACCACCGCCCAGAATAACCTTTGGGTTTGCAAACAGTAATTAAATATAAATGTTTTCTAAATATTAAGTCATTTATTTTGTTAAACAATTATAATTAGCACAAACATTGAGACTCCTGCCGGGCTCGTCCTCTACCATTTGTCTCGCAATATCTTTACACAACCCCCTGGCGTTTGGCGACAATTTGTCATCACTTTCCCAATATCTGCTGGCACTGTGAGAGTAAAGGGCTGCGGGCGTGGCGTGAGTTACGCGGGTTGTTGTCACTATTCCCGTCGATTTGCCTGAAAAATGATTTTGTCATTAAACTTATTAATCCATTTATTCAACATTTTGTGCAGACAGTCATCAGTTATATAATGTTCAGCACATCAGACATTGTGTGCCACAAATGAGACTAAATTTTTATTTATTTTCGGCGACAAATCCATTGAAATATTATTTTTTGATTTTTTCCTTTCAATTGAATTATTTGATTAAATGTCTTAAGAAATTGTCTCCGACGACGAAAATCCAATTAAGACAGCAGACAAATTGCTTCTTTTTATATTGCTTGTTGATTTTTAATATTTGACTTTTTCCTAGAATTGCAATTTTCTTGAAAATGAAATTTCTTTAAAAATAAATTTTTCTCAACTAATAGAAAAAGTTGTATTAACTTCAAAGGCAAATGAATTTTCATTTCAATTCACTTTTGTTATGCCTTTGATTTATAAATTAGTGAAAATTTTCACAAAATTGCAGTAAATTTAAAATTATTTATGTTAACAAAGCGGTGATTCTGTGCCGCAAATGTATTTCACATATTCTTAAATTACATTATTTACAAGGATTATATTCACTATACTCTGATATACTGTGCCTTTTCTTTAGACAATGCGCTCAGAATAGCATTCAAAGTAATTGGAATTGCTTTGAATTCAAAGTAATTAAGGATTGTTTGCAATAAAAAGAAAAACATTTATATAATGTTCGCAAAAAAATATTGAACCGAAAATAATTGTTTATACTATAAGTGAAGCCTATTCTAAATTTTATTAAATTTCTGCAATTTTTTCCAATATTTCAGACGTCGAGGACATATTCTTCTGATTATTTTCGCCTAATTTAATATTTAGATTGAGAAAAGGAATGGATAGAAAGGCATTCCATTTAATAAACTCTAATATTTAAAGAAAAGGTTTGACTATTTGTTGTTTTTTGAGTGTTTCAAATGGTATATAAGAAACGATTAAATGGAATCATCAAGGGCATCTTTATATAAATTCTTTATTTGGTTTCCCTGAGATGTATCCCTTAATAAAGGATTAATTCTTATTTAAGTTTCAAATCTATCGTTAAATTTTGATTTAAACTAAAGATACTTAAGATTTGATCCTTTGTTTGGCATTTGATTCAACAAATGCTTTGATAATCTGATTCCGTTTTATTAATTATTTATTATTTAATGTAATATTTATTCTAAAATATAGCTCCGATTAAAAGAATTAGTCAAACAAAAGCTTAGTTCAATCAATAAATTAGTGGTAATACCTTCTTCTTGAGCCCAATGGGCAATACTTTTCACTCTTGAGCTGAAAGAAGACTGACAGTCCTCGAAGATGCCGTTTTCATCCAAACCAATAGTCTCATATCTGGCCTTCACTCCATTGAATAGAGCTGTAGCACAGGCTCCAGAATCACCCACTTGGCTGTCAATAGTATATGTCTGATATACATACATATAAGCAAATTTAGATTATCATTGAAATATGAACATGGCAATTTATTTGATATACATTAATGGCTAGAAATTTGTGAAAAATCAATTGTTATGTCAACAGTTATTCATATCTTTTATTTGATGAGTGAATGCAATTCTCATTCTGTAAGACATTTAAATGGATTGCCTTTCAATCGATTCTATTCGAGAGCTTTCATAAGTGGATCTCATTATTTAGAATCTTGTCATTCACTCACTTTTATGAATGCCTGTCCTCTAATTTTAAGCTCATTAATCTAAAATTGAAGTGAAATGAGCAAGTTAGCTATTCAGCAATAAATCAACTATGAAAGTTTCGTATTATTATCAATGAATGTTAGTTTACTTTTATTCTTTATTAAAAATGTTTTTGACTTTACTTATTGTATAATTCAAGTGATATTTGAGATTTAACTAAATTTCTTCTAGATATAAAGTGCAAATGTATAACTATTTATCTAGATTCTTTATCTATTTATCTAGAATATCTTTAATTAGGATATAGTTTGTCGTTTCCATTAGGATATTATCAAAATTAATGATTTGAGTTAAGCTTCAAATTGTTTTCGTGACATTAAATCGAAATTATTGATGGAATCTATTTTAGGGAATACCTTCGAGAGTGCAATATTGGGAAAGTTATCAAAAGACAACTGATGTTCTTCGCCATTGAGTCCCAGCTGCTGACCCCTCATAATTCTGGCCGCAGTCACAGTTGTTATTCCCATTCCGTCTCCAATGAATAAAATAATGTTTTTTGCGGCAGACGTGAACCCGTTTTCCGAGTGGCTGTCGGCGCTCCTCTTCATGAATATAGATTTTGCTGACTCATACCAATGGGAACGGTCTGAAGGAATGCCAATCAAATAATTAGATGGAAATTTCGAGATTTAAAAAATCGATATAAAACCCATTAGAAAAATGAATGAAAATCCGATTTTATTATTTTAATAGACTTTTGTCGGAAAACTAAATGTTTTTTTTCAATAAAATGATGAAAACTTCTAAAGATTTCATTGAAAAGAAGTACAAAAAAACAGTTTCTCCAAAATATTGATATACTTTAAGAGTTTGTCATAAAATTTTATGGTTCACTGAGTTCTCTGTATCTATATCTGAATGCTATGGCTGTGCATCAAATGACAATCTCTACCAAACAGTAGTCACATATTGATCCCTAACAGAGAGAAAGTGTTTGTTTTTATCTTAACTCTGGTGTCAGAGCTCTGGTTATAGTCTGGAAAAGTGAAAACAAGTTACAGATTAGAGACAGAAACGTTTGTAACGGTCAGTAAGAAAGGGGAGAAAAGACGGGTTGACAGCTATTTCTGTGTACACTTCACTTGTTTTGAAAGTGTATTCCTTTCAAGAATATGTAATTAGTTTTTGATGAGATGTTGACTCATTCCTTTAATAAAGAGTGACCAAAATTCATGTTTTGATTATCGTCTGACAAATTCAGTCATCATTAGTGATAATGTATATCAGAAGAGGGGTTTACTCGTAGTACTGCCTCAACGTTACTGCCTCAACCTGAGATTTGCATAAGTTGTCTAGGAATAAAGACTAACTGTTTATATGATGTGGTTTTCTTGCAGACAGGGCAATGTAAATTACCTTCTTGAGATAGGGGATCTTTTATCTCTTTATCCATCATTTACACATATATTTCGAGTGAATGCAGGAGAGGGAGGGAAAGAGCTTAAGGTTTTCTGGTTCTTGTGTTGAGAAAAAGTCCAGAAAACAGTAAATTTATGTTAAATTTGATATCGGTTTCAATTGTTTATCTAAAGAATGGCGAAACTGCTATTTCTAAGAAACACATGTTTTTATTAGTTTGAGTTCATATAAATTATTCCAAACCAGAAAGGAATTCATCTCTGAATTACAAGCTCTTCCATCAAAACTTATGTTTTCTCAGTATTTAATTAATTAGTGTCTCCACAGGCGATACACACAAAGTATGAGTTCTGTTTATTAATTTCATTTATTGCAATCAAAAAATAACTAGCATTTCATTCCTCTCTCTCTCTCCCTCCCTCTCTCTCTCCCTCTCCCTCTCCCTCTCCCTCTCCAATGATTTTCAAAAATTCCAATTAATATATAAATAAAAGTTGAAAAATGTTTATATTTCATTAAAAAGGACTCAAATGAAAATTCTTTTGGAGAGAAAACATGAAAAATTTGATTTCATAAATCATATCAATCAGACAATAGAAGTCTTTTTTCAATATATTTGCCTTAAATAGAATATTTCTTTTTTCGTCGAGAGTGAAAAGCCATTCAATGGAAAGCATATCAAAATTTATTGTCTTTTGAAAGCGTTTCGTATGAATTGATTTTTTGCGAAACTCAGGCAAAATTGTTTTGTTGCCGAAGAGGAAGGCTTTTAGTGAAACAAAAATTATTATTTAATTCTCAGATAATAATGAGTTTAGGCCTATCTCTTCCCTCATAGCATTAATTCAGGCTTTCCTCTATTAGCGACAATCCTTATATTGTGATTTATTATTTCTTGAAACTGGAATGTTGTAACTAGCTTGTTTTATTATTGTATTAAAATTCAATTTCAATGAAATGATAAGATTCGTGGCATTCCTTAATAAAATTAAAACTTAATATACCATGCAAAATAAAATTTTCAATTGAACAACTCTAAAAAAATTCAAATAAAAATTGACCTTGTTATTCAGTTTAAAACAGAATGGATTTCTTGAAAATAAATTACTTACCCTGACAATTGTATCCATTCAAGTAAATGATCAGAAAGTAAAAAATGAAAACATTTTTCGAATAAACCATTTTTTTGCTTTAAAATAAACTCAATGGAAAATTGCTATCACTTTAAAAGTTTTCCGATCATTTTTTGCCAGAATTTAATCGACACAAAAGTAAATTACACCTTCACTGATATGATGGCTACGAAATATCATCTTTTTTATTGGCACTGCATTTGAGTTCTTGAGATAAAGTTTTAGAGAAGAAAATACTTTTACTGTACTTTTGATTGTCTGTTGAACTGCTATTTGAGAGAAAACAGAAGATAGGAGTGAATTGCAATTATAATAACCCAATATGTCTTATAAATAGCGTCTTTTAGAGTCAAAGAAACTCATGAAAGCCACACAATCTGTTTAGTCAAGAGTCTGGTCTGGTTGTGTTGAGTTCACCACTCATTTACTCAGTTGTTTCAGTCTCTCCTCCGGCGGCCGTATATTACAGTTTAACATACGGTTACAAAATCTAATGTTTTTATATCTATTGCCACAAATGTAAGCAAAAGCCAATCGCGAAATGCATTTTTCAAACACTCACTCAGTCACACAGTGATGGCCATGTGGTGGTGGTTCACACAATTTATTGAGATTTCAAGTTGCCTTTTTTATTATTTGTCTTCAAACTAAATAACTTTAGTTTTGATGAGTTGATCTTGGACATCTATGATAAACATAAATAACAGAAAACTAATTCATTTTGTGTTTGTCTCAACTGAACTCTCAGTTAGAGTCCATATATCTTAATATCTGTGCAATAAGTCATTATTCAAGTAAAAGGAGGCTATTTCGAGGCAAAAAATATATCTAAAATTTAACTCATAGTTTATTTTAACTTAAAAACAATTTTTTTCCAAAAAACATGCCTTAAAAACCTCAAACAGTTTTAGATGTATTGTAGGCATCACTTTTGTACTCAACACTATTTATTATGTAAACCTTAATTGCATTCCAATTATTCATATTCTTATCAATAACTACAATACTTGCAATAATTGCCGGGCCCTTAGTCTGACAGTAATTATGTTCAATAGTCTTTAATTATAATCACATGTGATTAGTAAATCTCAATAAAATATCTTAAGACCACTGACTGGTGGCCTACACTTATATGCCCTATAATATTGAATCGACAATACTTTTCTTATATTATTTTATAAGATTTCTTTCAAACCTAATATTAGGATATACTTAAAAATAAATACCAAGATACATTAATCATATCATTTAACAATCAATACATGTATTCTAAAAAACGTGTATTTATTTACAATTTTATTACTTCCACTTTAATTAATAAAATTAATTAATTTGTCTCTTTTGATGTTTTTGATAATCCTTAAAAAGGGGTAGCCAAGACACACCACCGAGAAGTTTAATTTTGACAAATATAAGGGTTATAAGAAATGAAAAACATATTTTCTCTGTTTCAAAAATACTTGAGCCTAAATCTAAAAGTTTTTGAGCCTAATTTAACTAAAATTTAGTTAATTGGTCCGAGTTATTAAGATGTTCAGCCGACCCTCAAGTTTAAGTGAGCTTTCATTTGGTCCCTTTTGGCTATCTTTGATTTAAGAGCTCCATAGACTTATTTCTTGTTAATTGAGTTCTTTCATTACTTGAGTTATTTTGGCTAAAAATATAAAATGCTTTGAAAGTTGATTATAAGATAAGTTAATTTATTAGTCAAATGTTTATTTCATTAAAGATTTTCATTGTTTTTAAACTGTGTTTGAGATCTACTCCAGACTTGAATACAATGACCTCTTCTGCAGATCAAAATCCACATTAAATTTTAAAAATCAATGAAAAGTTAATATAAATACCCATTAAGTTTTGAAGCAAACAATCACTGAAAGAATAAAATGGATAAAGTGTAACAAATGTAGCTGGTTTATAAAATCCCATCACATTCTTAAATTCAAATTCTTTACAATTTTGTGTCAAATTTTTCTGTTTATTTTGACATTTGTTTGATTTTGGAAACTATTGAATAAATGAAATGTTTCTTCAAATTGAGTTAAACTCCAATTCTTTGAGTGAAAACTCATTTCCTTTCAATTGATTGATTGATAAAATGTTTTATATTTCAATTTTTCTTTTATTCCTTTCACTTAACAATAGTAGCATTTGATTTGAAACAGAGTTTCAGGAAAAATACTTTTCTATAGGAATTCTTATCCGGATTTTCGTGTCATTTGCCAAAAATCTTAAGTCGTTTTTTGAGTTTTTATTTTTACTCTTTTATTCATTCAATAAGAAGCAGTGATGATCACCACTAATGCCCTGTCTTAAGATGGCGTCAATTCATCTTTACATTAGTATAGAGACAGAATAGACAGTTCAGAATCTAGGTACAATGAGGTTTTTAGCGAGATGTGATACTTTAGTTTCATCTAAAGTAGAGTCTAATAAATAGACTTTGTGTGGAAGTTCTTGGAAGTCACTGAAAGTGCAAAAAATAAAAGTTCAAAAATTAAACAAACTTTAGTCCCAACAATAATTTGTTAGTTCATTGTTTGGATGGTCTCTCAGATTGTCTCTCATTTTTCACTCTTGAAATAAGGCTTTTCTTTTTTGTTTCTCTTGTCGTCGGCTCACTTAAAATGGATTATAATTTTGTCCCGAATTTCAAATGAAAAATTCAAATTATTTTTATAATTATATATGTTTTGAAATATTAAATTTTAATGAGTTTTTCATTTTATTCGTTTCTATGGTTTTGGAAAATGAAATGTCATATTCCAAGAGTAGATTCAATGCATATTTTATTTTATTAATTCGATTCAATAACTCAGAGTTATGTTTGAACGAGTTTTTTTCCTCGAGCAATATTTTTAATTGCTATCTCTTTTTATTGTTCCTTGATGTCTGGCCAAAAGCTTGAAGATGAAATTTAAAAGATTGATTGAAATAAAAAAATAAACTTGAAAGATTACCTTGTTTCGATTTTCCATCTAAAAATAACTGACATAAACGCCTACGATTATTATTTTCAGGTCTGTTTCAAATTCTATTCTGTCATTACTTCTATTCATTTACCCGAAAAAAATGAGTTTGTTGAAATATTTTCAACACATTATTGATATTTTATTCAGGAATTCCTGGAATTCTATTTGAATTCGTCTTTTAATTATAGAATTAGCAAATAATCAAATTTCATGAATAAAATGCAATGAAAAATATGTCTAAAACTGCATATCCATCTATACTTATATCTCTTACGAAAAATCAGATTATATTTCATAAAATTCATTTTGATTTGACTTTTATTTATTCTTTTGGAATAAATTTATGCAGGGTATTTGGATATGCATTGAAAACATCAATAATTATTGATTAAATTTTATTTTAAGGAAAATCTAAATTTTGATTATCAAGAATCTGATTTCAAGTGATTATTCAAATTTATGTTTAGTACCATGATGGAAAAAGGACATATAAAATAGCGGGGTTACAACACATTCGCCTAAAAACATTGTTATTGTGGTAAAAATTGAAAAACTTTTGTTTGTTTTTTGTTTTAAAGTCAGAAGAGAATAATATTCACATTTTGCCAATGATTTATAACTTTGTTTTGTATTTGAGATAATGTTTTGCTTATATTTTTTAAACAGAATTCACTAAA
>JAQFZI010000445.1:0-16126 GCA_034695605.1 Eupelops occultus | reverse complement strand
ATAAGAACGGCCGGTGCTTTGATATTACAGTGATTATAACCGAAAGTGATTATAAGCGGAGTGATTATAAGCGGCGTCGAATGTATATTCAATACAAACGGAAGGATAGAATCGATTTTCAGGAATTCAATTAAGAAAAATAAAATTCCGTTTTAAAAGTCAATTGAATTCCTGTTTTAATTATTTGGTGTTAATTATTATCAAATATTTTGACAATTTTTATAACTTAGGAATTAATGCAAATAATTATATGATAATACATTGAAAGGGATAACCAGAGTCTATTTATAATTAAATATACCATTTCATAGTCTGTATGTCCAGAGTATGCGTCCTGACTCTTGTTATCATCCTCTTCGCTAAGAGATGTCTCATTATTGGACTTGTGATAGGCTGTGCTATTCGAGCTTTGATACATCTCTATCGTCGTCTTTGAACTACCCGTTCCTTTGCTGTCGGTTCCGTCACTCTCTTTAATTAATGAGAAAATAAAATATGAGACCTTAGAGCTTAACAATCATAATAACCATAATAAGAATAATGATATTTTTGTACTAATCTATTGTAAAATGTTTAACATATAAAACAACCAAAAATCAAATCAAATGAGAGTCAAACAAAATAAATATGAGTTTTGGTAGTCTTTCAACACTTACTTCGACATAATTTGCACAAACGCTCCAACACTGAGAATAGCAAACAATCAACGAAAAGAGAGCAGATAGAAAGGGAGAGGGAGAAAATTTAATCAATTTTAATGGTTAGTGAATCATTAATTTGCAAGATTTTATGTTTAAAAGTAAAAAAACGATTAATGAGTTTCTCTAATAAAAGATAAGATCTGAGATTTGTTTTAAATTTGGGAATATTTTACCACAAATTAAAGTAAACAATAGCCACAGGAGTGGAATAGTATATTAAAAATGATAATCAAGTTGATAGAAGTGCCTTAACTTTCTAAGAGCTAAAAACTCTGAAAATTGGATTCAGTGTTACTCTAATGGTGAAGAAGAAGAACAGGACTGAAATGAAGAATAACTAAATGATCGCTAAAATGAAGTGAATCTAAATATTCTGTTAACAAATTGAGAGAAATTTGAATAGAAGTCTAAATATTCTGAATATTTTTTATTCTAAAAATTTTTTCAAAAGAGAGTGAAATAATAGTAGAGAAGTGAAAATCATTTAAATTTATTCATTCGTAGCGAAAAGTTATTCTGTGTGTTCCCCAACTCTTACCCAAACAAATTGAATAAATGGGAAAAGTTTTTAAATATGTTAGAGTGTAGTGTATTGTAGAGGAAGGGTAACCTAAAGGTGTTATTTTAGCATAAGTAATACAATAATTAATTGCATTAACTTTTTTTTTGCTTTTCCAACAGATTCTGACTCAGTTTCGGAATTTTCTTGTTTAAGGCTTTCCACAAAAAGCAGAGATTAGAAGAAACGAATAGAAATTACAATTTAGTTAAGAATTTTGAAACTAATGACTCATAAGTTTCTTAATTGTTTCACACTTTTAGTGTAAATATAATTAATTATTCGTAAAATCAGTGTTTTCTAAACCGTTCCGTTTGTTTGCTCTTTCATTGAGTAAAGTGAGGTTCGAGGTTATGGCAAACCATATGCCAATATTTATATTTTATACAATGTATATAATGTATATATATAGGGGTTATATGAATATAATACATACCCTCTTCATATCTCTTTCGTCTTCGTTTTCTAATACAACAAATGACTAAAACCTTGAATTGAATCGAATTTTCAAAATTAATAATTTTTAAGGCTTTTGATTGAGTTTTCTTACGATATTAAAGAGAAGTAAACCACTGCCTACAAGAGATACGATTACAATTAGCTTGGGAATATCTCCAGCATGTTCTTGAAGAACTTTTGAGATAATCTTTTCTGTTTCTGTGACCGGCGTTTCTTCAAACGACAAATTTGATGAGAAAAATGTGAAATTTGAGATTTGCTTTAAACTTACCTTTTAATGTTTGTGCTTTCACAATATCTGAGGTGAAGTCTGACTGTCCCTTTTCATTAATTGCTTGAACAGCAAAAATATATTCCGTGTCTTCATTCAGACCAGTGATTAGTATTTGTGTGGAATTTGTAGGAAATACATCGCGATAAGAATAGGACGGATCAGCGCTGGCAGTAGGTCTATATCTAACACGAAAATCTTGACCCAACCCACCGTCAAAACCAGGAATCCAACGGAGCTGTACTGAAGCTGCTGTTATGTTGATCACTCTTAAAGCCAGGGGTGGATCCGGTTTTGAAGTTTTATTTAATTGGATTGTAATGGCATCGAAGCCGAGCTCATTGCGGGCTAAACACTCATACGCTCCATAATCAGTACTCTGGACCTCTGTTATTGTCAGCACTGACTGATAAGTAACCAAATCTAACTGTTGTGTCGCATCCACTAAATATTTTGGCTCTTTTTCGGTTAAATCTTTTTGTTTGCCATCACTTTTGGCAGTATCTGAAGTGGTCGACAATATCTGACCCTCTCTTGACCATGTGAATGTAACATTTGGTGCACCCTGTGCTCTACAATAGAGTTTACCAGTCGAACCATTATCACTGGCGGACTTTGATATTATGGGGGATCTGTCGATAATTGGTTTGTCTGCAAAAAAGTCGATATTGAATCAAACTTTTCCGAAATGAGTTAAATAAATAAATTAAAACATTTCTTTAGTTTATATTAAGATTTCGTTTCCTTTCAATTCATAAAAACTCATTTCACTTCGAAAAGAAAAGAAAATATTTTTATCATTTGAGAGATTTCTGTTAAACAAAGATATTTTCGACATTAGTTCAGAAACACAAAAGAGAAAAGAAGTGAACTTTTTTTTTACTCAACAAAAGCCTAAATGTGTTTATAGTTTAACACTCTTTGTAGTGAAAAACTTTAAGTAAATTATAAACGAATCTGTTTTTATCGCTTTTGGATCTCATACAGAGATGTGCCAAAAAAATTGTCTGAATTATGACCGCTCACTGTCTTAGTGGCAAATTTATTGATGATTTACATCTTCAGCGCTGCCATCAATTATTTTAAACATTTTTATATGAATTTATAGTTAAAATTAATTTGATTTCTCAATTTAAAGGAAAGGCTGATCAACTCTGCACATCACTGCTTCAATTCTTCTCTAAAAAAACTTTCAAAATTGAAATTAAATGTTTATCGGATTTCCAGTATTTTTTTAAACTTAAGTTCTCTTTACGGAAGTTCTCTTTTAAATTGAGTTCAAATCAAATTACAAATAATTTAATAATCAAAATGTTTTGCGAATACTTTTTAAGGTTTAATTCGAGAATTTGATTAAAATATTGATTAAAACTAACGGAAATTCAAAAATTTTAAGCTCATTATAGAAGATATCTTTTTGAGTCAATTATTAAGTTTTAGATAAAAATGAGTAAAAAAAATGGTCAAAAGATAAACTCACGTAAAACAAGAAGTGTTGCGATCCCTGTCTCGCTATCTCCCACTCCATTATTGGCTACACATTCAAATGATTGACCGGAATCTTGGAGACTGGCGTTGTATATGATGAGAGTGCCTTTAAGGCTGAGCTGACTGTTTGTTTGACTAGTGGTGGTATCAATACCTTCCACCGATACTCTCATTCTATCGGAATCAATGGGTTGAGTAGTTATAGCATCCGATTCATTACGAAATCTTCGTCTCCAAGTGATTGTCGTATCAGTTATTGGATTTGCGTCAACACTACACTCTAAATATGCGGTGGCCCCTTCGTCTACCATTATTAACTCATTTATTTTTAGTATTTGAGCAGGGTCTGTCAATAATAATAAAAATGAAATTTGATTCTTGGCAAAATTGATAAGCAATTGAAAAGAAATATTTAAAGCAATTTGAAAATAAATGAAATTATTTGTGAATATGACATACAGTGAACATTGATTTTGACGGCTGTCTCACTGTTTCCCATTTCATTGGTTGCGTGCAATTTGTAAACACCCGCGTCTTGTCTTAATATTCCAGTGATGTTGAGAATGGGTCCAAAACTTTGGAATCTATTGCTGTCAATACCAGCATTGGTTATGTTTAGTGTAGGATCACTGGAATCCAATAGTCGCGACCATTTATATTGAATTTGCTGTGGATTTCCTCTTGCGGTCAGGTTTATAGCAGATGACTGACCTTCGATTAAATCGAATTGAGTGAGGGGTGAATTGAGGAATTCGGGCGCATCTGAGTTGTAAGAAAAACAGGTTAAAGATCTAATTGAAAGTGTGTTTGATCATGGTAATTACATTGTATGCTAAGAGTAGTGGCGTCGTGAACCGATTGCTGTAATATCTTGTTTGTGGCTATAAAATGATATATTTATCAGTTCAAACATTTCATTATCAATCAAATTACCTTGACATGTAAGAACACTGCCATCATCGTTGCTTGTTACATTGAGCCTTAAAATGTTTCTGGTTGTTTTCCCCCCATAAAGTCCATCAATTATACCATCTTGATGGCCATTTAAAAGAAATCCATCTCTCCACCAAGTTACTACTGACTCAGGGTTAGAGCTACCTGTCTCACAAACCAGCTCTACCTGACCGCCAGCTTTTGGCTCCTTTGGACTCATTTTGATGAAAACCCCGGACGGGGGGACTAAATAGTTAAAAGAAAGTTTAATATAATTTGCAAATAATGTTAAAATATATGCTTACAGTGAACTGTCAACTGGACGGTTGCTATCAATGGCACGATTGTCGCCGAATTACTGGCTTCACACCTATATTGAGCGCCGTTATCGCTATCTTTGGTTATAATCGCTGTAAAGTTTTAAAATAAAATAAAAGTAAATTAAAAGTTGAAAATATGGTTAATATGAAAATAAAGACGAACCCAATTCATTGGAGACAACGTTTCCATTAGTGGATACTTGTGTTGCGTGAGTCACCTCTGAATCTCCTTTAAACCATTTGAGGTCACAGAGAGGATTACCGCCATTACATACGCAGGTCAGACGTTGAAGAGCACCGGCTCTTATTGAATTGCCCTCAGTATAACCAAAAATGTTAGGTGGGTCAGGTGAATAGAGAATGTTAAGGACGGCCGTCTCCACTATAGTCTCTCCAAGTGCTTGATTGATGGCATAACAGGATAGCATTTTCATATTCCTGTCCTGTGGTGTGACAGTGACCGTAACATTAGCCGAAGTGATCCAACCACCAGATGGGTCAGCAGTAATGCTATTGCTAGCAGTAACGGGTCGTCCATCTACTACCCAACTGAGCTCAGAGGGTGGGTTACTTCGTTCAGTACGACATGTCATTGTAATGGTGTCGCCTGCTTTTGCTTCTTTGGTGCCATTAATAATAACTCTGGCCGGTGCAAAGTACACCTGTAATTTGATCTCCGCTATCATTGGTGTCTGAGTGATACTGGAGGAGGCAACGCATCGGTAGACAGCGTTGTTGTCAGAAGAATCAACAACAAAGGTATGACTATTGGCTGATTGTCTGTTGGCAGTAGTGGTGAACGAGAAATCAACCTCTTCATCATTCTTATACCAAACAAGTTGTGCCAATGGATTGCCGCCAATCGATTTACACACTAAGTTCACAGTATCACCCATTCTAACGGTTTCTCCTTCAATGTATCCACTAATTTCTGGTTGACCTGAAATTCAAGCGATTAAACATTAAATCATTGATGACTTTTCTGATAATTTCCAGATTTATGAATGGAGTGAATGGAGACAAACCTGGAGGATATAATACGGATAGTGTGAGCGAATGTCTCATAGGCGATAATAAGGCAGTGTGAATGGCTTCGCAGGTATAGACTACCCCATTGTCTTCTGCGTGCGGACGGAGTTGTATCGTTGACTTCGATACTGATATTTGTGTGGAGTGACCGCTGGGGGTCAACTCATTGTCATTTGACGTCAACTCTTTTACGACAACATTATCTTAAATCAAAATTATATTTAGTTTGTCGTATAAAAAGTCAAATTTCAATAATATGTTTGCAATTTAGAAGAGTCTGTGTACTAGATCATATTTCATCGTAGAATTACTTCAAAACTAATTAAAATTTTGATCAAGTCCAATTCTTTAAGGCTTATATACATTTTTCTCTTTAATGGGTTTTATTTGAAGGAAATCTTTAAAATATATTTCCATAATTTAGAGTAAAAAATGTGATAAAAATGTTTTTTTGACACATTCTTACGCTTGGATTATAACTAAAGTAAATGAATGCATAAAAAATTGTTTAATTTTCTAATGAATATATGAGTGAAAGGAAAGTCTTTTTTTCAGAGGCATAAATTGAATTAATAAAGTATACAATTATCCGATCGATAGCTCACATCTCATTATAACTTCATCAAAAGAATTGCCAAGGGTTCAACAAGCCACTTTGAAAAAACTAGTTTTACTTCAGAATATTTGTAATTTATGTTTTTAATATATGTAATCTTGTTCATCCTAAAATTAATTAAAGAATAATATCGAGAGTTCCAATTGGAGAGATTAATAATATGTGTATTTATGAGATAAGGTCTGTTTGCTCCTATTCTGGGTATTTCTCTACTTTGCATCGCAAACAATATTAAGCTATTCTATCAAAAAAAAGAGACAAAAATTTTTTATATTAAAGTTATTAAAGAGAATTCAGGAAAGTGTGTAATCATTTAATCACATGAGAAAACAAAGTGAATAATGAAAAATAATTTTCCATCACTTTTGTTATGACTTTACTCATACATCAATGGATTTTTTCTTCTCTGACATTAGATTCTACTCACAAATGGATTTTAGGAAAAAATATTGAATTTTTTGGCTCTTTTGCCAAATATTTTCAGTTTTGAAGAATCAATAAAAAGTATAGCTTCTAATCTGCAATTTTATTCTTGGTCTTTAATTTGTTTCTTGTTCAAATTTTTTATTTATAAATTTAAGATAGAAATATCCACTTATAAGAAAAATTAATTTTTTAATTATTTTAATTGAGTTTAGTTTTTACTTCAAATATTTTTAATGGAAGAGAGGCTTTGATAAGGCTTTAGTTGAAGTACAGACATACCTGTTCTTAATTCGACGTTCTTCCTAAACCATTTGATTAGTGCGGATGGTTTACCGCCGGTGACTACACATTCCAAGTCAAGGGTCTGTCCCTCTTTCACTTCTACCTGAGTTTGATTTGAGTGACCAGTGATCTCGATTGATGTAGGTGGTACTTTAAATTGTAAATACATGAGTCAAAAATCATAAATCATTTAATTGAAATGAATATAAACATAGAGTTTGTATATTTTGATTAATTTTCAAGTTTAATGAACTTTCACTTTGAAAAGGGATAAAAACAAAAAAAAAATAAGTGTGATTTGAATGCCTTGTTTATCAGTGAATCGTTATTTCATTACAAGTCTCTCTTCCCACAAATAATATACTTAATTCATAAATTGAAGGCTTAAAGTGCAGTAAAGGCCACTATTTTTAAAATTATCAAAATAAATATCATTTATTTATATCGGGTGCTTAAAAATCATAGCCTGCCTTAAAAAAATATTTTTGATCATTTAATATTATGTTCGCTTTAAAAGTTAAGTTCACTTAATAATGATATTCTCCTTATGGTTCTTAAAGTGATATTTATTTTAATACCTCTTTTTACTACTTTTTTAGAAAAACTTTTTTCTTAACACAAAAAATATGTTTTAACTTAAATACAAAAAAACAAAACCATTTTTCTCTTCTCTTTTACTAATGGATTGAAAGAAATTTTGGGCTTTTTTTCTTGTTTTTGGGTAAGAATATGGTTATAGCGAAACAATATTTTATTTTCTGTCCGTCAAATCTTTTCACAGAATATTCTTTACACTCTATTTAAGTGAAAAAAATTATTATATTTTGCAATAACTTTATTACAAAACTTAAAAAACAATAAAAGTTTTGAGAATTTTATTCGACAATAGAAGTGATGTGAAACCAGACTATGATTTGTAAGGCATTCAAATTCGTTGACTAGTTTTGCAAGAAAAGCAAATTATAAGACTTACTCAGAACAGTTAGCTTTGATGTGGCTCTTATAGGCTGATAACCGCCGGCTCCAGGTCCGACCTGTCGTACAAAAGATAAGTTGATTGGAGTTATTATAAGTTAATTATAAGTAAACTCTTTATTTGGAGATTAAATAAGTCTTAACAAAAGAGAAAATAAGTATTTCTCTGTTTTTATCTGAGATAACGATTCTCTGATTGTTATGTTATTTGACGTAATGTTAAGCGAAGACAACTCCAAACAAAAACAAAATCTCAATTCCGATAACTATTTGTGATTAAGACTTATAACCATTTGAGCAAACGATTAGAGTTTAACAAGCTCAGGTTCACTTACTGGTTAATAGGATACAATTTACAAAGCTCGTTTCTAGTTCACATTTAACTTTAATTTATTTCAGCAACAATTTTAAACTTGATTTTTATATTTTTCAATTGAGTAATTAAGTATTTGAAGAGTAAATTATCATTAACAAGCACATTTCCTTATGATTTCTATCAATTTAATGATATAATTAATGAAAATCTGTCCAATATTGCCATAAAATGCAAATACAAACTAAAGTACTGTATATTCAAAGGCAGTCCTAATGTTATAGAGAATTATTATATTCTTAATATTAATCCGAATAACGAAAAACAACTCAAATAATAGGAAATTGAGATTCTTGTGTGAGTACCGACAGAGTCACCGGTGCAAGAATTGTGATCGTTTATCATCCAAGGAAATTGGCTTTCATTACAACAGCACTTCATAATAGTAAAGGGTTTGCCATTATTTCGGTTCACTGAAGAAAATACTGGTAATGATTGTAATAAATCACAGTTTTGTTTGAATTCTCTATAAATATGTTTACAAACTCTGATTTATAGCCGTCTTATGTTTTCCACAAATAAGTTTTTGAGAAATACTTTCATAAAATAAAGTTGCTTTTAGTGAAAAATTCTAAAAATGATTGACCTAGTAAGTAATAGTAAGTATACTTTCATTCAAATTTGAATGACATTAAAATGCCAATATTGTTTAGCTTGATCAAGTTAGAAAATGCCAGATCAAGTGAGATAGTTTTACCTGGCATTGAAAGTCGCCATTGTCTTCATTCTTGGCATTTACTATCAAAAGGTTATGAACACCAGAGTTGGCGTCTCCTGTCATCGAATATCTGATGAAAATATTGATACAAAAATTAATTGAATGACAATACAAACTATGAATAAAAATGAATCGATTCTAAAAGTGATGATCGATCTGACCATTAATCAGATATTATCTGTACTTCAAGTTAGAGGACAAAGAATATTATATTAAAAAGATTTCATTTTAGTTCATACCTTTCATATCCAGGAATATTTCTATCAAAACCTGAAAAATAAATATTCAAAAGAATTAGTAATCAATTTAATAAAATTAATTATTTTTCAACATTTTATCTATTATTGGATAAAATACTCTAATTTTAGACAGAATTTTATTTTTAGAATTGAGTTAAACATTAAAGAATAATAAGGGGTTTTGTAATTACTTTAATAATTAATTATAAATATTATTTTATATTTAAACAAATGTTTTGTTTAACTTATGTTTTCACACAAAAGAATAAATTGTTATTTAAGTTAAGTAATAATAGTATATAATTTAGTTGTAAAACAATTCTCATTAGAATCGCCTCAAAAATTATCTCAAAGGCATCGAAGCGTTTAGAAAACTAATACTCTTCTGAATACTCTTCTGAATGTAAGAAGAAATTACTTTAAACATTGGGTAAAAGACCATGTTAAACATATATACATTTATGATTGTTTAAAATGATGAATCGTATTAATTAATTGTTTCGGAGTAATTCATTTAACAATAAATTTAGTTCTATTAATACTTCAATTGAAAATCTAGTGTAAACTCAACAAATGAACAAGAGGGAATTGAGATTCTATTCTCTTTTTTTACTAAGGATCAAGATAAATATTCAGAATAGAACATCATTCAAATGACTGGTCTGTTATTTTTGTTTTAAACCAAAATTTTTAAAAATCTTTAAACTATATATAGAAAAAGTCTCTTTTAATGAATGTTTGCGATTATGTGATGAATATAATAGTTATAAAAAGAGTAGAGATTTAAAGAAATCTGAAATGAAAACACAATTAGAAAGTTATGCATAACTGAAGACATTTGTTGTCCATAAGAATCAAACGGAAGCGCATAGACATCGACATAAACATTCTAACAGAGGACTAAGAAAAGAATAAAAGATGAATAGCACAACATTTCCACAGTTATATGTTTGCCTTCTATGACATTACCAGGATTTCATCGACTAAAAGGCTCAAAATAAATGTCTCCGAGAAAGTCCTGGAACTTTTCAATTCAATTGATTTATAGTTGGCTTTGAATTTTGATTCGATTAAAGGAAACATTTATTCAATTTTCTGAATTTGAAATATAAAAATGAATCAAAAATATCTTAAGTCTAAAAAATCAATACTATTTGAATTCAATTTAATATTAAATGACCATTAGATTATACATGATCAATAGTTTAAACAACAATAAAATTATATACATATATATATAACTAGGTCTTGGTCATCTTGTACATTTGACTATAGAAGTCATTATTCTCTTTCTTGTGCTACAAATCTATCATTTTCTATAAACATTGTATTATTATTTTGGACAACAATTCTTGTGATCAGTTGTCTGTATATAAAGTTCGTATGTTTTTCGGATCTCTTCTTATATAATACAAACAATATTCGGAGCAAATGTGGTGTCATTTCTTATATCACATCCCATTTCCGGACACTTTTTACTTGTTATTTGCTCGACTGGAACAACCATTTTCTTAGTTCTATGGTGTTTCATAACTTTTCATTTATGACTGACCTCCAAAAAAGCACTATAAGGCAGTGATTCCCACAGCACTTCACTGCTTCTAATTGGTAATTTGCCTCTACTATCTAGAACATTTGTGAATTAATTTTGATATCCATAAACAAATATGCCTGTCCGAGTTCCTGAATATACCAGATACAAGAATTGATAGATAATTTGAGTTTATCCTTTCATATAAGAATGTAAATAAAATCAATATTAGAAAAGTATAGAATGTGCTAGAGCATGTGTTTACATAGACTACAGTACAATGTATCTCAAGTCATATAAAGTTTTATTATAGAACTCGAAAGAAAATACACTATTTGTCAGTGACTTGTGATTTGAAATTAGAGGCTCCGATCGTTTATCATCACGTTTTGTAGATTCAATTGTGTTCACAATAGAAGTGGTTTTAGAAGAGATCGATCGCTAAACTCTCGAAACCACTAAAAAAATAAAATATTCGACTCATTTGAATAATACTTTTGGATCGCAGACAAGAATTATAATAAGGGATTTGTTTTTCTTTTATTTTGCTTATATTCAACTCAAACATTGATTTTGTGTATGAAAGAGGACTTTCCGAACCAATTCATACATACATACACTTCATTCACATGCAATGAAAAAAAAAATGATATTAATTCTGTTCAAACAAATTTTGGATTAATATTATTTGAATAATATTTTTGCTGAACTTATGTGAGAAATGAGATACCAATAAATTGAAAATTCAAATATTATTCAAATTGAATTGCATTTGAAGGCAAAATTGAAGTCAATCAGAATAATTCAAGATATAAATCAAACCTAAAACGAAGCCATCTTTGGCCCATTGAACAGATCCTCTTTGGTTGCCAATAGCGCATTGGAGTGTCACCGTTCCTCCCGCCACAACTTCGACTGTAGGCTGTGGACGTGTCTTGAAATACTGCTGTGAATGGAGCTGACAATTGGCTAAAATACAAAAATCAACGATCAAATTAAAATTGGGCCAAATATAACATTTATTTCATTATAATTATGATAAAAGCCAATAATTATAATAAAAGTTAATAAAATTGAAACAAAAGCAATGCATTCATAATTCTGTGGACAGAATATAAAAAAACTCATTATATTGGATTAAAATTATAAAGTTGATGGCCCTTTAAACCTGATCTCTCTCTCTCTCTCTCTCTCTCTCTCTCTCTCTCTCTCTCTCTCTCGCACATACACACAAACATTTAAATTGAATCGATCGACCGGTGCTCTCGAATAATCATTTTGTGTTTAAAACTATTGGAATATAAAAATAGTAAGAATTCATGAAAAGCACAGATAAAAAGAGTAAAATTTACATCTCATTAGTCGAAAAAATGATCATTTCTTTCGGGATTTAATGTGTTCTCGATTTTAATGAGAGGAAAAAATAGTTGTCTCCTCTTATTTTAGATTCCCTTAAAACAAATGTCTTTTTCATTCTTTAAACAATGAATTAAAGCAATTTATATGATATACATATATATAAACTATTTATTGTCTTAATTTAGAATCTCATTTGTACTTCCTTTGGATAAGTGAACAACCAAGATTCTCCACAATTAAATAAACAGAATGGTATCAAAGTGGACAGATCTTAATCTTTTCAATCTAGAAACAGGAAAATTCGTAATGTTTACCTTGGCAATACGTTTCAAAATTCTTAATTGAGCTGAAAATTCTCTTTTTTTTCTAATTTGAATTTGAAATTAAGTCAAATGAAAAGCTAATTAACGAAATTGAAGTACAAAAGCCCACTGGGTTTTCATTAAATCTAAATTAATGAAATGATTCTCAAAAGTCTCAGAATTTGAGCAAGATTCGATTAAATATAATTCAATTAAATTTTTATTCTGATTCACAATAAATGTGTTGCAAAATGAACTTGTTACTTTACACAAGTTTCGGGAAAAGGCGAAATGAAATGTTTATTAAAATGACTGAAAGCCATTCAACCAAACGATGAAAATTGTGTTTGAAATTCAAAATATAAAAGAATTCATTGAGAATTTTGTTTACTTAAACAGAATTTTTTAACTACTGTTTAAATCTGTTCGTTCTCTCGCTTTCTTGGCTGTCAGTCCCTAGCCTTTGAACAGCATCGGTGTCTGTTTGATGTGCAAGGGAAACTGATTTTTAACTTTTTGGCACCGATACAACCGACAAAGCACTGGATATGCAGAACGGCATTAAAAGCCGTCACAAATATACCAAAAACTTCGATCATTAAAATATTTAAGACTAAGTTATTCTATGTTTTATTTGTCGGAAATGGAATAGTTTTTTACTCTTAAATACTCCGATAATTCATAGCCTAAGTATGTGGGGGGTCGACAACAGAGATAGTGTAGACCTTAAGTGAATTATGGCTCTGATTACTAACTCCTACATAATTTAGTTGATTAGGAAATACATAAAACACTGAAGTATTAAAAGTTGATTACTTAGATATAATATCTCAATCAATTAAAAGGTTAAAAATGAATTAAATCAGTTGTGAATATCTCCTGAAAATCAGTTTTCTAAGAAATTTAGTTAAATATAATACAACGCAAAGATTTTTGGACAGTCATCACATTTCTTTGCGATGGTCTGACATTTGATAGACTTTGCGTTAAAAATGCTATCAATTTCATGGAAAGGCTCTCATTTTCTTTGTATTATTTCAAAGAATTGTTAGTTTCTTAGACAAGAATTTGAGTAAATTTTCATTTTGTTTTGTTTTTATTTGTCATCTTTTCGTCGCATCAAATGATTTGACGATAATTTACTTCATTTCTTTATAAAAAGCTATATTTGAATTAATGTCAGTTCACTACACTTTGAATATTCTGAATATAATCAAGCTAATAAATGATTATTTTCTTAAGAAAAGACATTTTCAAAAACAAATAAAGTTTAAAAACATATTTTTGAATTAAGCCATAAAACATTGTGAATCGGGAAAGAAAGTTAAGTCAATGGTTTACCATGATAATTAGATTTAATTAAAAGTATAATCTATTACAAGTATTAACTGAGAAAATATAAAATCTAAAGTAAATTTGGAAAGTTTATGGCTTATTGTTTAGTGTAATGAAAGTATTGTCTTTTAATAAATATGGGTTTGTTTATCACTCGGGAAACCAACGATGCGTTTACTCGAAAATTATATTTTTTATTTACGAATCACTGCTCCGACAGTTAGAATGACATTAAATTTAATTTGAAATAAAATTTTCTTTATTCAATTACATCAAAATTAAGTATTTTTAGAATTATCCGAATTATAATAAAAGTGAATTTTGTCGCAAAGGAGATAAATATCTATTTAGATTTAAAAACAATGCCAAGGATTTCAATCTGAAAAATAATAAATTTTTCTAAACAGTCGCTTATCTTATGGAGAAAATTACTTTCCAGCTATTATTAACTGCTTTTGTAATTCTTGGAATTGATAACCTTGCTAGCTTTCTAACATATTTATTTTCAAGTATGCAAAACGAAAACTATTAAAATTGCTGAATATTCATCCTGGTAAAACATAAAAATTTGTTACCACGTCGTTGCTAATGAAATATTTGTCATTTCATTATTATTATTATAATAACTGTAATGAACGACACATTTTTTTTAAAATTATATAATATTTTTTGCTCGACACTAATGAAAAATTTCCTGTTTTTCTAAGCGGAAGAATATTCTATTTATGAATAATTTTTGGTTCTTTCGCTTATTTGTTGAACAAAATTACAACCGATTTATTTCTTTCATTATTTTCAGAAATGAATATTTGTTTTGCAGAATATTTCTTCTCTTTTTATGCATATTCTGAGGTTTTTTATATATTTTTGTGAAAATACTATTAATTTTATTCATTCAAATACATAAAAACCATTAAAACTAATATAAATTTATTTCATTTCATATATGACTATAATATTAAACAAATATTTGATAATACTTTGCTGTAAATCATTATATACAGCATGGTTAAAGAGTTTTTCAAATAATCTTGCCACACTATTTATATTTTGCCTCATTTTGGATTAAATGACAAAAACAAAAGAAGAATATACAGAAAATGACTTAATTTACTGCATACACAAGGTTTTCGATCTTAAGGGGGGTACATTTCCAAAACATCCCCCCAAATTTAGAAGGGATGCTTTTAATTGATTTTTAGTACTGATTATGGTGAAAAAATGTCGAGGGGGCTTTTCATCGCTCGACTTTAAGGGGATCCAAAATTGTAACCTTTAGGGGGGTTTTTTGAAACTCACTGTCCGTGCCTGCTTAATTTAATAAAATATTTACAGTACTTATAGACTTAAAACTCACTTTTGTTAAGATATTAAGTGTTGTTATTATTGTTATTATAGTAATAAATGATTAGTTTTCCGATAAGAAAACAAAAAAATCCTAATATTGTTGTGAAGTTATAATAATGAGGTTATTCACGAAAATTAAACTTGTTTTAGAGCTTAGATAACAGTTCGATAAGTAATTTAATAACAAATTGATCATTGCAAAATACCAGTGCAAAATATGGCAATGGTTCAAATGCCTTCTCAGTTGAAATGGAAAAAAGTATTCATGTTTTCAATCAAACAACAATTTGTCAAATTTAACGACTTATTCAATGGGTGTGTGTTTTTGTGGACAAACCATTGAAATTAAATAATTTAATATAAGAGAAAAATTCCTCGGATAAAACATTGACTCAAATTTTATTAGTTTTATTTGTTATTCACGACTCGTATTTGATAAAAACAGACAATAATTATGCAATAAATAAATTATTGCGAATATCATTCGGAATAACAATTTAGAAAATTCCAATAAATGCCCTGATAACTATTGAAAAGAGTAACTAATGATATTCAAAATTGATTGAAATTATCAAAATACAAATGTAGTTTATTATACTATTTAAGTTCATCTCAAATACAATCTATAGAAAGATAAATGTAATGCTTTAGATGAACACATTAATGATTAGGTTATCGAATAAGCTATCGATGGACACAATTATTAAAATATTTTTCAAACGATGTTTCTATAGATTAAAGTTAATGAAACATTGATTCAAAGGACCTTACCAAAACCTGCCCCTGGTTACTCCCAAATAAAACATATGCCAAAAGATAGAGGAGAACAAGCTCATCAATTCATATAATTATCATTTTTCTCT
>JAQFZI010000444.1:0-16126 GCA_034695605.1 Eupelops occultus | reverse complement strand
TTTTGGCGATTTTAGTCATATACGCCATGTAATAAGTTACCAAGACTCATAGTCCAACAAAATTATATGACGATGTTTTTTATCATAGGATTTTTTGAGCTCACCCATGATTTTGGGCACTCCTTATATAAAATAAATATACACTCAACTCTGTATAATTTCACCTAGTTGGGACCAGAATTTGGGATATGTGAATTTACAAAATGTGAAAATAGTCAGAGAATAAATGGACAAAATTATAAATTTAACTAATATTTTGAGGGAATTACACTAAATTGAACCCAAATTTGTAAAATAAATTGCATTTTGAGTAATGAATTGATTAATTAGAGCTAATTTTTACAAATTATTATTAAATAAAACAAATATTTTACTAAATTTAAAAAATGCAATCATTTTCTCAGGTTTTTCATAAAAGTGTGAAAAAATAGAATTAAAATTACATTAAAATTGTATTAAAATTTTCAAAAATTGGTGTGAAATTGAAAATAGACAAAGGTGTTTTTAGTCCTATTCTTTAACACAGATCCCAAGTTGGGCTGAGCTTAAGGGGTAAAAATATACAATTTGTGAAATTAAAGAATGTGAAGTTACAGAGGTTTGAGTGTATAATTAATTTAATAAATATTTTGCTTGCTAAAGTTTTTAATTGTTAATCGCCCGAAAACTTAAATTGATCAATAAAATGGTTGCTGTTTTATAAAGGACTAGGTTAAATAAATGAAATATTTGTGATGTAATACATATATGATATGTAAATATTTATATATTCAATCTATAGATTCATATACTTTAAACATTTTTCTAGAGTTCTTAGACTTTCAGACATTTCTTCTTCTTCTTAAGACATTTATTTTGTAAAGCATTAGACAATTGAATCGTGTTTTTGTACCTCATTTCGGTTTTCTAACCACTTATTAAAGTATTCGTTCCTCTCTCAGCTCTCTCTCTCTCTCTCTCTCTCTCTCTCTCTCTCTCTCTCTCTCTCTCTCTCTCTCTCTCTCAATGCCTCTCTCTCTCTCTCTCTCTCTCAATGCCTCTCTCTCTCTCTCTCTCTCTCTCGATGGTTTTTTAAAATATATAAACAAATGATCTTGATAAAACTGAATAAACTTGTGATTTCATTTTTAATGATGAAAAGGGGCTTAAAATAACATAATTGTAACGTTGTTTGAAACTATTGTAAACACATTTCATGTGTTTTGAATAAGTGCTCCAAAATATGAGGCAATCAATTATTTGAATTACAGTTTAATAGTTTTAATCAAATAATTAAACAATTAATCAATTATTTGATTAAATATAACTTAAAAATGTTTAGATTAACAAAAAAAATTAAGTACTATATTATGATTTTAATCAAATATTAAGTACATTAACTATAAAACATTTTTCAGATCACTTTCAAGACTAAAATTATTTGAATTCAAAGTAAGGACACATTCATCCATATCTTCGGCAGCACTTCCTCTGAACAATGGTCTCAAGAAAGGTGATCGTTTACACGGATATGAAGTGGAGGCAATCGAAGACATTCCCGAACTTTGTTTGACATCATATTTGTTAAACCATCAGAAGAGTGGTTCACAACATCTTCATCTCTACAGAGAAGACAATAACAATCTCTTCGGAGTATCTTTGAGGACAACTCCATATGATAACACAGGAGTGGCCCATATTCTCGAGCATTTGGCTTTATGTGGGTCAGATGGCTATCCTGTCCGGGACCCCTTCATGAAAATGATGAGCCGATCGTTGGCCACATTTATGAATGCCATGACTTTTCCGGACCACACATTTTATCCGTTTTGCACTCAAAATAACAAAGATTTTTATAATTTGTTGAGTATTTATTTGGACGCAGTCTTCTTCCCTCGACTCCAACAAATTGATTTCCGTCAGGAGGGCTGGCGTTTAGAGCACCAAACAGTTGATGACCCAGGTTCTCCAATTGTCTTCAAAGGTGTTGTCTTCAATGAAATGAAAGGAGTTTTTGTAAGTTTTCTTCTTTTAAATAATAATTAATTATAAATGAAAAACAAATTTTGTTGTCAGTCGAGTCCCTCTGCGATATACTCCCGAAGTATACTAAACAAAATTTTCCCGTCCAATACATACGCATTCGATTCGGGTGGAGATCCTCTTTCTATACTCAACTTGACTTATGAAGAACTAAAGCAATTCCATTCTAAGCACTACCATCCAAGTAATGCCAGGTTTGCTTTGTTTTCAATTCATTCAAATACCCAATAATTAGATCTAATTTTTTAACCAAAGATTCATAACTTATGGAAATTTTCCGCTCGAATCGCATTTGTCTTTCATTAATGACTATGTTTTGAATCGATTCAATTTAAACGAAGACTTTAAGAAAACAACTGAAGTGAAACCTCAGGAAAAATGGTCAAAACCAATGAAGAAATCAATCGAATGTCAACCCGACCCAATGGCGCCGTTTCCTGACAAACAGACAACAGTGAGTGTGTCTTATATGATGGAAGATATCGGGAATACTCACGAATGTTTCACTCTTGCAATTCTTTGTTCGCTCTTAATCGATGGACCCAATGCTCCTCTATATCAAGCACTCATTGATTCTGGACTGGGCTCAGACTTTAGCCCAAACAGTGGTTATTGTAATTATACGAAACAATCTTTCTTTTCAATTGGATTACAAGGAATCGCTAAAAATCAGGTGAATTTAGTCCTCAAAGCTATTGATGTGGCGCTCAAGAATGCAATTAGCGATGACTTCCCTAATGAAAGAATTGAGGCCATTCTCCATAGAGTTGAACTCAGCACAAAACGACAGACCAATAATTATGGATTGTCTTTAGCGATGAATTTGAACCCAATGTGGACACACGACGAAAACCCTATCGAAGGACTTCATGTAAATGAATACGTGACCCGATTTAGACAACAACTCAAACAAAATCCAAATTATTTAAAGGAAAAAATTAAGGAATACTTTATATCAAATACTCACCGATTAATCTTAGAAATGAATCCCTCAGAAGATTATGAAAACAATCTTAAATTAAAAGAACAAAATTTACTGAAAGAAAAACTGTCGAAACTCTCGAAACAAGACTTTAAAGTTATTTATGAAAATGGATTAGAATTAGAAAAAGCGCAAAACGCAACCGAAAATGTGTCGCTTTTGCCGACACTTAGTGTTAAAGAAGACATTTCGCGTCAATTTAATGCCACAAATATCGAAAGCACTCGAATAAGAGACGTTGCCATTCAGTGGAGCGCTCAGCCAACGAATGGCATCACTCACTTTAACGCTATTCTTAAACCGGTAAACAATGAGTTTCCTAATCATTTAGTGCCTTATCTGCCGCTATTCAGTCAAGTGATGACCAAATTGGGAGCGGGTAGTTTGGACAGAAAACAATTGGATCAAGAAATCAATCTGAGAACCGGTGGACTTGAAGTTTCAGTGCATGTATCGGACCATCCCTCCCACTTCGATATGTATGAAAAGGGTCTCATCATATCTTCATTTTGTTTGGAAAGAAATATTGAAAAAATGTTTAAATTATGGACCGATTTATTCAATAGAATTAGATTTGAAGACGATTTCGAGTATTTATTACAACTCACAAAAATGTGTTCAACAGAGTTGGCAATGAGTCTTCCCCATCAGGGACACAGATATGCCATACTTCGTTCTGCATCTTCTCTGGGAGGAGCCTCTAAATTCAGAGAAATGACAAGTGGTTTGACATCTGTATCACATTTCCGAAGATTTGCGGCTTTGGAAGACTGTAAACAAATTGTGTCTAAACTCAAAACTATTTCATCCCTTCTGTTGAACGCAGAATCTATTCGATGTGCAATCAATGCGGAGGCGCCCACTATTAGACCTACCCTTCAAATTGTTGAGCGATTCATTCAATCGATTCCAAACAAATCAATTCGAAGCATAGATTCTTCGGGTGAAGACCTGCCAGCGGTTGAGTCGACTCTTAATGAACACAATGTACTTCCTTTTGCTAACAACTATTTGGGAAAATCGGTATTCTGTGCGCCGTTCACTCATATGGATTATCCCAAACTTAAAATCGCCTCTAAATTAGTGTCCGCTAAATATCTTCACAGAGAAATCAGAGAAAAAGGAGGTGCATATGGCGGAGGGGCTACACTTAATGGCGGTGGAGTTTATAGCTATTATTCATATCGCGATCCCCACATCACTGACACTATTGAAGCCTTCAACGGGTCAGCCGAATGGCTTTCTGATCAAAACAATTACAGCGACCAAGAAGTGGATGAGGCAAAGCTGGCTGTTTTCCAAGAGGTTGATCACCCAATTATGCCGAGTGATCAGGGATTGGAATTCTTTATGACTGGAATCACTGATCAAATGAAACACGAATATAGAATGCGTTTATTAGACGTCACAAAAACAGATATCGAAGAAGTGGCCAAAAGGTAGAGATTTTGTTTTAAAATTAATTCTTTTTAACTGAAAATTATTATTACATCAAAACAGATATTTATTGGATTCAACCATTCATTCAGGTGTTGTATTGATTGGTCCGCGTTCTGATCAAACTGTTTCTGACCCTAAATGGGTTATAAACGAAGAGCGGCCGAAAGATTGAGTTCTGATTACAATAATTAAGAACATTATTGTAATATTGCTTTAATAGACTCACAATTGATGTGTTAATGAATGCATAGAATACTGACATAACTAAGAATTATTGAATAATTATTTGAAAATTAAAGCGTAATTAGCGTTAAAAAGTTTTTGAATAAAATGACTGTCATTTGGTTTAGTTTAACAAATAAAATGGTAAAACACATAATACTATTAATAGATAACATATTTATACAAATATATTAATAAATTTGATATTTGATTCACTAAAATCTAACTTCAATTTCGAGACAGTTCTCTGATGTGTCAACAAAATGATTATTCAAACCATTCTTTTGATTATCAAATAATTATAATATTATTGTTATTATAATTAATAATTATATTATTTATAAGAAAAAAAAAGTAAAATCAAAGCATTTTTCTGAGGAATAGTTACGAAATAAATGGTTTATGTGAACGTAAGTCCGGCCTCTTTGTATGTGTTGTATATTTTTTCGATTGAATTCACATAAGCGGCTGTTCTCAGGTCGAGACCCAAATTGTATTTCATTGCGGTTCTCATGATTTGCTGAAAAATTGTAAAATTTTATACGACATTCATTCTAATAGAAGGACATACCCGCGCCGAACGTTCCATTGTGTAGTCAAGACCTGAGTGGACGATATCTTTTTCGGAAGCACCGGATATTTTCTTTTGGAACGACTCACTCGGGACTATAGGAATACGTCCGCCCGCTTTGCCGAACCGTCTTTCAAGAGATTCCTGAACACTCTCTGAATACAACAAAAATATTGAATAAGATTCAAGTTTTGTCTCAAATAAGTGATTACCCAATAAGTGATAATTGGAGTCTCTCTCGTATTTGAATAGAAGGCGTCCATAACTGACGTGATTCAAGTTCTTAAGCCATTCAAAGTAGGAAACAGTGACTCCGCCCGCATTAATGTATAAATCGGGAATAATCAAAATATTGCGGTCAATCAGGATTTTGTCAGCAGCCGGAGTGGTCGGACCGTTAGCCGCCTCAGCGATTATCTGACATTAGTTTTTGGATATCATTAGTGTTTGAAAATTAAGATATTATTTCTGTTTATACTTTGCACTGAAGTTTCTGAGCGTTATCTTTATTGATGACCTTTTCAGTGGCCGCCGGCACCAAAATATCGCATTTCTCGAATAGAAGACTTTCGCCGGTATAAGCCTCAGCATTAGGAAAGCCAACAATGGTTCCATTGTTCATCTTCCAGTCCTCCAATTCTTTTGGATCGATTCCATTCTGATTTATTATACTTCCGTCTCTTTCCATAACTCCTATACAACGAGCGCCGGCTCTGTTCAGATATCGCATGGAGTGAAGGCCAACATTACCAAAGCCTTGAATTATGAATGACTTTCCTCCCCATCCGGGAGTGTTGCCAACCATTGACATATAGGAGGCCTCATTTATAAAGTTGTCGATTCCGTGAAAAACTCCCTTTAATTGAAAGAGACATTAAAAACAAGTTTTCCCGACTTTTATCTAATCTTAAGATAAAAACACAGACTATTTGGTCATCATTTCAATTAAGATTAGATTAAATGAATTTTTTGACGAAATCAAACAAAGATTTCATTTAATTATATCTAATCTGAAGAATACCACAAAAATAAAAAGACTTACTCTTCCGGTGGCAGAGATTCTGCCGTGGATTCCGCCCTGATTTATAGGTTTGCCTGTAATGCATGCGTGAGAGTTGAGGTCTGTGTGACCAATAGTCTGGGCATAAGTGTCGGCAATCCAACTCATCTCTCGTTCACCGGTTCCCATATCAGGTGCGGGAACATCAATACCGGGACCTAAGAATCCTTTTTTAGACAATTGAAGGGCGAAATTACGAGTAATTTTCTCCAACTCGTGATCACTAAATTCTCGCGGATTAATCTTCAGCCCAGCCTTTGCACCACCGAAAGGAACGTCAACGACAGCACATTTGAATGTCATAAGAGCTGACAGAGCTTTCACTTCATCCAAACAGACATCAGTACTGAACCGAATGCCTTAAACCACAATTAAATTTGTAATAAAAGTGGAATCAATTGTCAAACTATACCTCCTTTGCAGGGAAGCCTATGATGACTGTGCTGTGCTCTCCACCCATTAATCATTACATATTCTCCACCGTCACGTTTTAGAGGAAAGGCCACTTCAAGCACAGAATGACAGGGACCTAATATCGAGAGATATCCTCTTACTTTCTTGCGTTTCTCTTCAACTGTGAGTTTTCCCTTAAATTCTTCTACGAGTTTGTCTTCAACCACTTGCCATCCCTTGTGATAGAAATACTCAACCATATGAAAGAATGACGGATCAGATGAGTCTTCAACATATCTGAGGTTTTCAGGAATTTCGTGGGAAGAGTTTAAAGATGAGTATAACCGGTGTCCACTCAATTGTTTGGCCAATATGTCCAGAGTTTCATCGAAAAGTCGACAATTGGTTAAACTCTTATTATTAGCGGTCAATAGCTTTGACACCGAATTACTCGCATTTCGTAACATTTTGTATGTTTTGATCGATATTTTAATACTTAAATAACTATTTATTGCAAAAATTCAAAGCAATTAAGTATTTAATGACCAGAAATCAAATTTAATTAAAACTATTGAATCATTTCTAATAATATGAATAAAATGATTAATCAATGAATTGATATAAATGTTGATATCAATAGACATGCGGTAAAAAACATCTGATCCGTCAACTGATTATTCACTACTAACGTTACTCTAATTGTTTGTTATCATTCCCTCACAATTGGCCCCAATTTGTCTCAAATCTAATCTTGGGTTTTCGGTTCGATGAGTTTTAACTCCAAATGTCATGGTCATTTGTTCTTACATATAATTATATATATATATATATATATTATTAACATCATAGCTTAAATACCATGTTTAGATAAGTTAAATAATTGAAAAGTAGCAAGTACTCATATTTAAAAATACATATTTTATTCTAAATGTCTTACTATTTATTTATTTTTTCTAATAATTGCTCAAACATTTATTCATTCATATTATGGATACTTTAAAACAATGTGTTTGAGTTGAGATTTTAGTAAAGATAAATGATCAATGATCATGCAAACATTTATGTTTACTAAATGATTTGATTTGAGCGTTAAATCCCTTCCTCTTACATAAAGTAACAGAATATCATTGAATTTGTTGCTAAGACTTAGCCCTAAAATAAAATAAATTCTAATGTTTTTGTGAATTCCAAGTATTTGAAGGGAATTCCAAAATGTAGGAAATTTCAGATTATTCTCTGTTTAGAAATCATTTTAAACATATTTTACTCTACGTTTAAATTAAATTTCATTAATTTGTTGAAAGCAATCAATTTTTATATATTTTTAGTTTATTCTTGAATTTGAATCAAAGAATTGTTAGAATAGATAAAAATCGATTATAATATTTATCAATACTTTAAAAGTAAATCAATTTAAAAATATTTCGAAATATACATATATATAATAAATTGATATCATGCAAAATTAAATTCAATTAACTAATATTCATTGAAAGGATTAAATTATTTTTTTAATTATTGAAATTTTGCTAATTTTATTACTTTTCAACTTATTTCAAATCAATTTAAACTTTAACAAGCTCTTTCAATTTTACAAAATGAGGGCCTAGTTTAGAATGCACAATTAATAATTCATAAGATTTTATCTCAAATAATATTTAATTCAATTGTAATGTCTCCCACTTTAAGATCAAATTATTTAATTTTACTCAATTAAAATTTACTAGTTCTTTATTCATAAGTTATTTCAATAACTCCTTCTCTATGCATTGATCAACCCAGATCAATTTGTCATTGGCTTTCATTGTGACAATAGTTCAATTGAACTAACTTTATATAATAATTTGTGTGCAATTAAATGATAATTACTTAAGTTTTTATTGTTTTTACTAAAATTGATTACTTCTTGTAATATCTAATCAAAGAATAATTATAAAATTAATGTTTTTATTAGAATTACCTATTATAATCTATTACAATATTATTTAATTAATATTAAAACTACTTACATCGGGAATTGAGGCTTTTTGGTATAACATTTTATTAAAGGTATTATTTTACATATAATCAGAACAATTATTGTATTCTCCACTATATTACTGGCAAAGTAATCAAGGCCGAATCAATTTCATCAAAACTAATCTGAAACCCTATCCCCTAAAACTAATTTTTATACATTTTTATCAACTTTGCATTCATTGATTTTCTTGACCCCTCCATAAGAATGGCATTAGTATATGACCAATATAATATTGGTATAGTGTCTAAACCGGGTGTAAGAGAAGTAGAAGGGATTCATCCATTCATTATATGACTGCTCTTTCTATTCATATAACAAAATATTGCTATCTTTTGATGAGTTATAGAGTTTGTGATAAATTATTGTTTATTTGTTAGAGCATTTTGATCATGCTATATTATTAATTGCTTAATTATATTTATTGATTAATGATCGATAAAATGTTGGGAATGACTCATATTTGTGATCATCAGCTAAATATTAGTCATGATTTCACCTGATCCAAAACAATCAATCTTTTGAATCTTTTGATCACTTATTTGCTATATTCTTAGTGAAAGTCCCTTTGATATACCAGTCCTAATGATCACATCCCTTGAGTATACATTCTATTGAGTCCACCAATTATTCGATTTAATATTTTTTGGGATGAATTCCAAAATCAAATATTAATAACCGATTCATTCAAATGACATCAAATTAATTATTTTTCTCTTTTTATATAAAAATTGTTTTCTCGATATAAATATGAAAACAAATAAAATTAATTTTAGTTTTGTTTAAATTATAATAAAGAAGAATTATCAAAGATTTGAACTTCCAACTTTGACTCATATGATATGAGTCATATCATAATGTAGAGACATTTACCTTGTTAAATATCAAAAAGAATCTTTTCTTAAATCCAATGCGTTTAAGAATTAGAAGGATTTTTAATCCCTTTTATTGATTGGTATTAAAAAGTTTCTTCCTTTCGGTTGAGAACTGATTAGAATTTTATTAGTTTTTTTTCACAACCAGTTTAGGGATACATTAGAAACGGGTTTTAGAGTAAAATGTGTCCAAAATTAGATATAAATTATAAAACAATTTTTTATTCAATAAAATATCAGAAGAAATGGCTTTCATTCACTCATTTCGTGTGGAATTGATTTGAAATTTCAATTAAAAGAAGGTTTAAATTCGAACAATGAGTCGATTCAATTGAAAAGTGGTATTGAAGTGAAAATAGTATATATTTGAGAATAATTTGATGCAAAGACACCATTCAATCACATTATTCAATAACTAATAATAATTTATAAATAATTAATGTTAAAAATTTTAGGCAATTCTGATGACTAGTCTTCTGAACAATAAAATTGAAAAAACAGTTAAAATGCGTTTCAAATCAAAACTGGTTTTCAAAATGATTTAAAATACATTAAAATCATTATAAAAAACAATTGGATTAAACTTAAACTTGGAGTCGGATTCGAGCGAAATGGTTGAGGTATGCGAACAAATGAGGCGATCGATTCTTGAGAGGAACGTCAACAAAGATTCCCTTCGAAATTAGAAGAGACAGACTCTGTTCGGTGACATCTCTGCAGTCGCCGACAATCAGATGCGATAAAACATTGCAATATTCACCAACTTTTCTGCTCTCAAAGTATTAAAGGATTAAATAAAATTGACATTTGATAGACAGTTAGGGACAGACCTAATGCCGTAATCAGTTATCCTCCAACAGCCGGAAACATCCAAATATTCCAGATTTTTGGCATTTGATGCCAAAGCGAATAGAGTTCTGTCAGTTATTCCATAAATTTTCGAAAGGGACAGTCTTTTGAGATTATTACAGTTTGTAATCAGATCGATGGCCGAGTCGTCTGACACTTCCCAACAACTGCCGAGATTGACGTCTTCCAGGAGCTGACAATTGAGGCCAATATCTGTGATTGCATTTCCATTAACCCAATGGCAGTCCTTTAGTTTAAGTGTTTTCAATGATTTGCAATTTGTGGCCAATTTGTGAAGAATATCATTCGTGAGTTCATAACAGCCAGAAATATCCAAAACAACAATATGAGGATTGGCCTGAATTACAGGAAGGAGTAATGGAGTGGATATCCACTTGCAATCACTTAAATTCAAAATTCGAATATTTCTTCCGTCGCTCGAAATCGTCTGAAAGGACTGAGCGGTGAATCGACGCGAGACTAGAGATAAGTCGATTACAGACAGCGATCGAAAGTATTCGGTTGTCATCTGAAGAGCCAATTGCGAAGTCGACCGCAACCGGAATAAGTCTCTCCACGAAAGATACCGAAGAATATACGGGAATATAACGTCATTCCACGGAATTTCCAGAAAATTGACACAACTATTAATTGATTGACAACTAAAGTCATCTGTTTTGTGATCAACAGTCAAATCATTTGTCTCATCATTGATCTGATCATTATTTTTGTCCATAATTTGGTCCAACGATCGGTATATTCATAGAAAACTAGAAGAATGCGAGTGAGAGCTCAGGTTTTGAGACAAACCTCTTTTATTCAAGAAATAAACATTAGACAAGTGGCTGAGCGCACAGCACAGGTAACTGAGAATAGACTAGACTTCCCTACATTTGTTGAACAAATACATTGAAAATAGAGGCAAAGAGTGACTAAAACCTTATATTGAATAGACTTTTAGCTTTTGCTCGAATGAAGGCTCAAAATGTGATGTTTTATGTGTTTTTGTGCTCACATTTCAGTCACATTTACCTCATTTATCCTCTTTTTAGAGTTCTTAGAGCTGTTCTCTTTGCACGTCTCGTCTCATCCGTACCTGAGATCCCATGTAATCAACTTAAGTGAACTCTTAAGACAAACTTCATATTATTATTACATTTCTTTCTTTTTTTATATTAATGTAATGAACGCAAAATTTATTGCAAATCACAACAAATGGAAAAAGTTTCTTAAAAAGCGATCTTCTCTTTAATTGACTTCTAATTCAATTAAATTTGTTTCAATTCCGATACTAACAACAAATAATTATTCCTCAGTTGTAATGAGTCCTTAAATAGATTAGAAGAACAAGAATTTTATTTAATTTCTTTGCCATTGTTTTCAATAAAAAAGTTTTTATTTTTAGATGTTTTTGGACTGAATATCATATATGTATTAAACCATCAAATCAGACAATATGTTTATATATTCTATCCATCAATCAATTTCTCAAATACTTTAAATTAAATACTGATAATGAGATAAGTTTAGTTTATTTCCTTTTTTTTAAAAAACTTAGCCAGTTAATTATTTACATCTCATTAAATTGAATCTTTACAGTTTACAGCTTACAGTTTATTAAATATGTAAAGAGGGCATTAGCACCTAGGCTTATTGACGACCAATTTACCTAATCCCAAATAGAATTAATAATGGTGAATTGAATTTTAGTGATTTATTTATTCAATTATGAAAATTCATAAAATTATAATTTTGTTATTCGATTGAAGTATGAATTGATTTACAATCAATCGATAAATAAACAAAATTCACAATTGGTTTGAGTTTATTGACTATTGTGTAGAAAATAAATGTTAGCTTTTATTTTGGTTATACATAATATAATCGCAATTATTAATGGGTTATTCAAACAATTCATACAATTCTTTAATATAATTATTTATAGACAAAATGTGCAAAAAATTCCGATTATCATCAGAAAAGTTATCCAGGAATCGATTTTATGAACAAAATTGATTTCCAAAAATAATCCGATGAAATGTTTTATTAAAATACAAAACAATAATATATAATATTATTCGAAATAAAATATAAATTCAAATACAAAATGAATTTAATTCTTGGGTTTCGCCGAAAATTATAGTTTTTTTTACAAAAATATTACACAAATATTGATATTTGATGTAAAATAACTATCATTTTTCACTATTGATTGAACTTTTGTGTCAAAACTTTAAAATTAAAGTATATATTGAAACAAAGAAATAAAATGACAAATCATCTAAACGTCAAAGATTTTAAAATTTAATACCTGAGCCATCATTTTATCGGTTTTTCTTCAATTTCTTGTACTTTTATTTATTTTTCACTCACTTCGAAATCCTTTAAGCCATGAATAATTCAGTTGCAAATACTTGAATGCCTGGATAATAAATCTTAAATTACATTAGTACTGACCGTTTAGGTATGAGACTAAAAATTATTGACCTGACATACAATTTGTTTAACCAATATATCCCAAACAACACAAGTCTTGAATAGTGAATGCATTTGAATCTGACATTAAGACTATAGGACTGCCGCAGTCTAACCCTTAAGAGTAAAGTTAATCTCGATGTGACCTAATCTCAAATTATAATCATTTGTTTCATTGATTAAAATAATCTTATTTTCTACTCAAGTATTTGTTTGAATCCTATTGCAATAAATCGTAAAATATATGTAAAGATGACCTAGCTCTTGCAATTATCACAACTTTCAAATATGTTTTGGGTATTCAATCTTTTTATGAAAATTTTTTTATCGGCAAATTGTTTGAAGTGTTGCCATCGGCTGACTATTATTTTATGGCTCATAAAATATAATATAAAATCTATTGAAATGCTTTAAAGAATAAAGCGATAAAAGTTATGATCCCATTAGTAGGCGATAAGCATGCTCATTTTCTAGAGTGGACATTAGATAAAATTGTCGCATAACTAATATTCAACAAAATTGAAAACTTGTCAAAAGGCTCTGAAATTTAATATTAACGTAAGAAAAGTCATTTCATGATATATTCTATTTATGAGATATGATCTTGGTTATGTCAACACTTATTTAGTGAAATAAAAATTGATTTCTAAAGAAGTGGTTGTTTTAAAATCGAAATCCACTATAATTTATGGACTTTTGGAGAATTGTCAGAAAAAAATCGACAAATAATTAATTGTTTTATTGTCGATAAGTTTTTATTAACTATTTTACAACTTTTGATATTTAAGTAAAGTTTTTATTATTCCTTTTGTATATAACGTGTTTATCGCATGAATTAGTCCAACAATAATAATGTTTATTCAAATTTGTCAAAAACTCTTCAAATATTTCAACAAAAGCGAGACTAATGAGGAACTTGTTTTCTAAACAATTATGTTTTTTATTGTTTTTATGGTCGGGTAGTCTTAACTGAAGTAACAAATTAGAGTCCGTGTAATACTCGACAGTTAAGTGCATATAAATCACATAAAATTATTGTTAAAGAGGATTCTCATAATTTATATCAAGTAATTTAGTGAACAGCATAAGTAATGCACATTTTCCTGATTCATAACAGAATCGAAGTAAATTTGGTCGCAAAACATAACATAACATCAGTTTAGAGCCTTTTTATGGTTTATTCTGTTTATCTCTGCTGTGAAGTACAGAAAATTTGCCACAACTATTGAATTCTCACGTCTGACCCCTTTGTGTGGTAACCCTTCGCGAAAACGATTGTGCCTTAAGTCAAATGAAAGTGTTTTCTTCCTTATCTCAAACTATTGTATGGAATGTATCGATGGGTCGGGGATTGCAATGAAGACACGCTTATATTCGTTTACATATACATGAATTTAGTCCATAATTTGCATAAAATGACATCGAATTCAATTTTATTACATAATTTCCATTTGTTTATTGATTTTTTAAAAATTCTTCAACAAAATTGATATTAATTTTTATATTGAATTAATTATTTAATAATATATTTGTCGCCTTTCAGATGATCCTAAGCTCACGAAAAGCAAATTAAAATTCTAATAAATTAATCGATACTTCAATTTGAAAACAAAAGAATAATTCACAGAATCGGAAGACATCAAACAAAAACAAATTTCTCAAATTTTTTCTATGAATTTATTTCACGATTATTTTGTTTTTATCAAAAATAATTTAAGAGGCTTTACCTCAAAGTGAAATTTTCGATGAAATTGTTTTTTTCATCGATTGTATTGCCATTGAGTTCATCAAACTTTTATTCACTTCATTGAAATTCGATCAAAAAATTTATTCATTTGGAAAACAATAGGTTTTTGATTTAAATATTCTTTGAATGGCAGACATAATTGAATATAAAAGAGACATACGTTTTATTTAATTTTTTATTTAATATTGATCGATTATGTTACCCCCTTCCTTGCACAAACTTAACTACTAATGAATTTCAATTCTGTCCCAAATTTATTTAATTTAATTCAATTCGAGTGACTATTGTCTGCCAACTATAATAAAAATTTTGAGAATACATCCAATTTGATTGAAAGTTCAATTAATATTGACATCAAGTTTTCAACTTAAAAGTTATTTCTTAACTTCACAGCAATTTTATAGCAATTCTTGAATACAGTTATTGTTTTGTAAGTAAAGTGGAAACTACTCAGTGTGAGCTTACATACTATTCAGGTATAGCCAAGGAATATAAGCTAAAATAACCCTTTTAATCTAAAGGACTGATTGGATCTTTAACTTGGGGGTTTCTAATTAAACTGAATTTAGGCTCTATTTAGTTTTAAGAGGTGTAAAGCTTTGAGCTTTTCGATTTCTTTCCCCATTTATCAATTCACTGACCCCCTGGAGAGGTTAAATTTGACTATTCCTATGTTATACCTCCTTATTGTTAAGGGATTTGAGATGATTTGAAGAATTTCCTATAGGCTTTCAAAGGGTCTTATGATGTTATACCCTATGCTTTGTTAGAAATGATTCTTAGCTAACAATTGATCTGAAGTTTCGATTTATTGTATTGATTCTGGAGAAGTATCTCAAATGTGTTGCAATAATTGGTTGAAATGAGAAGTAAACCTATCTTTGAGTTTATTCTACTTTCGACTCATATGAATAAAACATTTGGTAATTTGTTAGTAATGATAAAATATAATCAAGCTAATTTTCTTTGACTACAATTCAGGTTTAATGCAACAAATTCTCTCAAAAGAAGACTTATGTGAAGAACAAAACCAAAATTATTAATTAAATAATAATAACTCAATTATCGAAATTCAAATTATAATAATCGAGTAAAGAATCTATTATTCAGAAAATTTATTTCTTTATAGTATTTTATGAAAAAATCAAACATTTTTATGATTTATTTCCTGAAAATTTTAATAACAAAATCACGAAACAATGAATTTCTTTTATAATAAATTTTGTTTTCGGGGTTGGGATGAAACTAATCCATTGTGACTTCAAATTATTTACAATTTTATTGGACACTGAAACGAGGGAAAAATGTGTAAACATTTACAACATTTGAACATTTAATTAAAAATGTTTAAACATTTATTAAGACGTTGCCTTCCGTTTCCGCCCAGATTTCAACTCCATAAATGTTTACACATTTTTAATTAAATGTTCAAATGTTTTAAATGTTTAAACATTTTTTCTAAAATAGAGCTAA